>JAAAKG020197435.1:0-23927 GCA_010014905.2 Druon quercuslanigerum
GAGGTGGGTCAGAGAAAACCAACAGTTTTTCTCTGACCCATCTCGACTGTTCCAAGACCCTCCAGTTGCTGTCGACCGTCCGCCCAAGCCAAAGGAGGTTATTAAATAGACTTGGTAAAGACTCAAAGAACATAAATAGCTTCAAGGAGCTGTGTATTGCCCTCATAACAACATTTAAGGAAGAATGCCCAACCCTCACTACAGAGGAGGTGAAAAAAGTACTGAGAGGTATGAAAAACTATTCTGCTCCAGCACCAAATGGTATCAAGACCATCTAGTGGAAGAAGTTGCCTTCAACCCACCACCATCTGCCCCGTATTTTTACCTCATATTTGAAGTCCTGAAAGGTTGGTGGAAGGGCGCACAGTACTCCTGCCGAAAACGGACAACTTAGTCGACATAAAAATTACAGGCCATTCAATTGTTCGGGCAATCGGACCTGTGTGGCAAGAAATGTATGAACAACGCGGCTCAAAGAAAGGCGTAGCGGGATGTCGGGAGAACCTGCTTATCGATAGATGTGTCTGCAAAGACGCAGCATCCTACCAGCATGACCTATCTTATCATCTGTCTTTTGGAAAGCTTAAAGGTCGATCCGCAAATCGTGAGGTGCATAGAGAGATTAATGCCACTTTGGAAAACCAGATTTACTATCTCATCTGGAAAAATTCGTGTGACAACTAACAAGGTCACTTTCCAAAGAGGTGTCCATCAGGGCGACTCCATGAGCCCACTCCTCTTTTGCCTCACATTATTGACATTATCTCCAGCACTTCGCCATTCCCAGTGGTATCTTTGCGGCAAACCTGTAAATCAGAAGCACAAGGTCACCCTTGGATAATCTTAAAATTTATACTACAAATAAAGAGCAACTACATATAACTCTAGGGATTGTCGAACGATACACTAAGGTAATAGGAATGGAATTTGGGTTCAAAAAATGCGCCATGGTTTATTTGAAGCGAAGAAAACTTAATGGCATCTCTAAAGACCCTGAGCTCGTCGATAGAGCGCTATACGACACATTTGCGCTGAAAAGAATTATATGTACCTGAGCGTGCCACACAGCCGCATTCAGGATGGCACATCTATAAAGGATACACTCCGAAGCAGATATAAATGGCTCATCCGGCAGATTTAGTCTTCCGAACTGTTGGCGGGGAACAAAGTATCTGCAATGAACATGCTTGCCGTCCCGGTAATACTCTATTCATTTGGAGTGATTCCATGGACGAAGAACGAGCTCAGATCCCTTGATATCGGGACTCGAAAGATTATGCACATAAATAAAAGCATGTATCTTAAGTCTTCTGTTCCGCGACTCTACATCTCACGCCGTCAAGGTGGTCGCGGAATATTGAATATTAAATGTCTCACGGTCGTGAGACGTGGGTATGGCTAAAATTTTACCGCGATTTCGCTGAGATCGGGTGCAATTTTTCAGATTAGCATCCGATCCCGGAAAACTCTGCAATTGTCCTTATGACAAAATTTTAATTATATATTAGTAGAACATTAATTTTTTTAACTGAAGATGTTACAATTCCGTTTTTGCTAAAAAAGTTCTATTTAGTTGAAAATTAATTAATTTGGTTGAAAACTTGTTTTTTTGTTGTTTAAAATTTACTTTTCTGCGTGCAAATTGAACTATTTTAGTTTTGGTATGTAAATTTATTTATCTTTTTACTGAAAATTTATTTCTATTTTTGGGTAAAGAATTATTTTTCGGGCGAAAAAAAGCAAAATGTTTTGTTGAAAATTTGTTTATTTCGTGGTTCATTTATTCTTTTGAAATTTTAACTATTATAATTTTGGTTGAGACTTGAATGCTTTCAAGTGTTTTGTTTGATTTCGAATGAAACTGGACTAATTCCCTCTGATTCGGGGACCACTTCCTCTAATTATAAAAATTTCTTTACATTGAAATAAATAATTCAAAATTCAAGGAGAATAGACAAGCCTAACGGCTAGTCGAAAATTCCCAAACGGTTCAAGTTGCAAGCCTAAGGGTCAGCATTAGAATGATATCAAGTGTTTGGTTTGATTACGAATAAAACTGGACTAACTCCCTCTGATTCGGGGACCACTTCCTTTAATTGTAATAATTTCATTACATTGAAATAAATAATTGAAAATGCAAGGAGAATTGACAAGCATAACGGCCAGTCGAATCCTCTCCTAAGATTCAAGTTGAAAGCGGAAGGGCTGGCTTATGCATAACACATAAAATTATAGCTACCTCAAAATTCGATACGCACAGATGCCAATATTTTCTTTCCTGCATTCCGTGGTGGTAACGTGGGCTTGCCTTTGTGCACCAGCAACAATTTGAATTTCATTTCTGTAAAGGAACTTTTAATACGGTTCACCAGGTATGCCCCTATTAGGTACACAGTGGTAGGTTATGATTTCCGAACAGTAGAAACCATACAGATTACGGTATTCGGTACAACCTTGTCCTTTTAGGTTATCTCTTTACTGACCCCTCTAGGACATCCGAGGGTTAACGAAATCTTGGGACATGTGGCCATAGAGTCTCTGGGGTTATAGCGTCTAGTCAATAGCAGTATAGGCGTGAAACTATGTATTAACCGCCCCCAGTATAAACAGCATGCAAAATGTGTATATTTCTTTCATTTAAAAGAATTATATATACGTATATATATATATATATATATATATATGTCTTCTTTATTAATTAAAAAATATAAAGGCATATCAGTTAAAGGGATAGATAATTCCGTGGTGGTGTCGCTTTCTTCTTATGTAACCACACGGATAGGAATCTCCAAATCCCTAAGTCGGAATAAGAAAAACAACGTGAATATCAAGTTAATAAAAAAAAAGATTTGTTGATAATTAGTAATTCACCCAATCGCACGTTCAGCTGACGGGTAGAAGTTCTTCTTTTTCTAAATCCCTGAATAACGTTTCACCTGAAATAAAAGCGAAGTCATGAGATTTTGTTTTTGAGTATTTTCAAATTGCAAAGTTATATGGCTCATCCGCGCCGACTCGAACTGAACGCTTTAGCGCAGGAAAGGTAGGCTGCTGCATTTGAACATTCGTGTTTATTTTCGCAAAAAAAAGAAAAAGGGGGGGGGCGAGGTTTTTGGTTATTGAAGTCAATATTCACTCATCTTTAGCAACTCTCTCGCGCAACCTTGAGCAGGATACGCAGCGTTTCGAGTGCCGCGCCCGACATTCCGAAAGCCTAAACGAAAGATAACCTTCTTCAAACCACTTCTTAAAACTACGGTGAAAAGAGGAAAGCGAGCTAAAAGGGTAATTGTAACTAACGTAAAGACTATACTAGTATGGTCAGTTATTTACAACAATTTGATTAAGCCTGCAAGGAAAACAATCCCAAATCTCGCAGTTATATCAGTAGCGCGACCGCCTGTAGTACCGAATCAAGTGATAGATGCAAGGTTTGTCAATATAGAGGAGATCACCATTGTTACATCTCTAGAGGAAGCCCTAGAACAAAGAATCGTGGCACGGGATCAGAAAATAAGAATCCTAAGTGTATGAAAAAGTGTTATTTGTTTTTCTGAAAAACACTTTTCTATACGTCTCCTTCCATACTTCTCTCTATTGAAACGTCGCCCTAACAAGACCCCCTTTTTTATCTCCGGGTAGATATACGAGAAAAAGAGAGAAGAATCGAGAGATTGCGGCATTATAGTAAGGTGACCTTACGGTGTTTTCTCATGTATGTAATGAGCAGAAGTACTAAAATTGCATTACGATCCTAGTGAGGGTTAAAAGCATTCTATGTTTAGAGGATCGTACCAAGAGCTGTGCAAATACACGATTTGGTAACTTATTGCCCTGCTATTCGATTGTGTTCTTTTTGTTGTTGTGCTTGGACAAACAGCTGAATTTTACATAGCGTACAGTCGGCACTCTCTTATCGATTCATTTACACTTAAAGATTGACTAAGGACTCTCCACAACTACCGCGTAGAAAGCTTCGTTAAACGAAAAGATACATAGTGTTGAACGGCGAGAAGATTCGAACACCGACCTAAATCTAAGTGCAACCTCCAACATAACACCGGAATCACCAACCATGGACCTGAGTACGACTATGGCTTCTGCATTGGGGGAGATGACCCTACAACAATGCGCTTTCCATATCCCCACTTTTGACGGTAAATATCCCCCCTCAAAGACTTTATTCAAGATGTAGCTGACAGTTCAGTCTACATAAATGAAACCTCCGAACCCTTTTTTGTGAAGGTAGTCCTCAGTAAATTAAAAGGGATTTCCAGGGAAACTGTGAGAGATAAAACTTTTAATAAAATAAAATATCTAAATACTCATCTAAAGAAACGGTTTGCTCCTACGAAAAACTATCAGTGGTACTTCGCATCAATAGTAAATTTGCGGATGAAGCAAATAGAAAGTGTCAACGACTACTACGACCGTACCTTTGGATTGCTTAGTGGGGCTCAGCACTCTTTAGATGAGAAATACGTGACACCGACCGATGACACGAAATTGATGATGAAACCGATAACAGACTGCTTGTTGGACGCCTACAATCGGGGGCTACCAGATGAAATGGCCACCTTTGTGGTTACTCGCAACTCCAAGGCATTTCTTGAGGCCTACGAGCATGCGTTGCATGTTGAGGAGAGACAACGATATGCAGACAGGGTAAATGCAATTTCGGTTTCCCCCAATCATCTATCCCGACATAACGAACCCCGGTTGCAGCGTACGAGATCACCAAGCCCCTACTCAATACAAATGGACGGGAATCAAAAAGAACGAAGAAAGGAGAAAACAAATAACGCTACAAGTGTTTATCAAAATAGAACAACCTCTCCAGTTCAACACCCATTTTACGGTCCCACGCACCTACCCTACAACCATCTCTATCCACCAGCTTGCCGATATCCAAATCCATTTCCTTTAGGCTATGGTTATCCCTCTCCTCAATCTTATCACCAAGATGCAATAAAAAGCCCAATAGATGGTAATGGGCACAACCAAAATTCACCTGAACCATCCAGGCCGATTTCACGAAAACCGTGTTTAAACTTCAAGGAGACCCGCCGTATTGACGTAACAGCAATTCCAAACCACAGAGAGCATCCAAGAATTAGTTCAGTTCCTAACGGACCAATGCGAATCCTCAGAGTTGCAAAAGAAAAAGAAGACTCCCCAGTCGTTGGGCTAGCTGCCCCAGAATCTAGATGTCCGAACGCCCATTTATTAGTAAACCCAGGTTCCGATGTTAACCTGATAAAACTTCGGGCGTTGAAAGATACGATGATTGTAGGAAACGATCCTATCAACACTTCCGGCATCACGACCAATTTAGTAGAAATTCTTGCCACGGTGGAACTCATCATACTCGCAAATGTGGTCGAATTCCATGTGATAGAAGACACCTTTCGTATCTCGATCGACGGCATCATAGGTCGACCATATCTAAGGGAAGAGGCACAAGCGCAGGTATCATTTCGACACAACACTGTCGTTGTAATATCTCGCCCTATAAAGCCTATAACGTTTGTTGATATCGAATTGGTAGAAGCTAAAAGGGAACTGAGGGATGACATCAAAGACTTCAACCGGATCCTAAAAATTGGGACCTAACAGAGGGATACCTCCCTAGAGTCTACGCACCAGAAGGTACATGTATCGGCGAAGGCATTGTGAAAAATGCAGATGGTGTCTGCTACGCCTACGCGTATAACTAACTATAACCACAGGAGATAATTCCTTTTGACTACTGTCAATGAAACGTTAAGACCAAGTAAGCTTTTCAGCTAACGTGTTGCTGAGATCCTACACACCGATCATCTTAATGATGAGGAGAAAGAACTCATATAAGGTTTGGTCAACGATTTCGCCGACATAATCCATACCCCTGCAGAAATTCTGAATATCGCAAATAGAATCCAGTATTGAATTCCGTCGCTAGATGATGCAGTGATATCGAGAAAGCTGTACCGACATCCCCTAGATGCATTGGATCAAATTGGCGTCCAAATTGAAAAAAAAACACAAAAGTGGTGCCATCCGCCCGTCACTATCACCGTATACTGCGCCACTAATGATCGGTCCCAAAAAATGGACGCCCCGGGAAAGTGAAAGTACCGGTATTGCGGATATTAATAAAAGCGGAATAGTAAGTAGACTTAAAGAAAGAAATAGAAGAGCGAAAAGCCCCAAGACTCTCGCATATACCTCAGAATCGTCGTCAGCCAAGTGTTGATCGTCGTCCCTAGTATTGATCCCAGCTTACCAATGCCCAAGGAAGATCGCCCACTCCAAAATGCACCCCCAGCTTTTCCCAACTTTTTTCCCAAGTTTATACGATAGAACTACGGACTTGTATGTAGACGGAGCGTTCGTTTACAACAAGAGCGGAGAACCAGAAGACGGGATAGGCATATGGTTTGGCCACGATCATCCGTGGAATATTTCCCAACCCGCTATCGAAAGGCAAACGAATAATGCCGCCGAAAAACAAGCCGCGACAGCAGCCGCGAGGAAGGCGATTGAAAATGGCATCAACAAGCTGCGGATAAATACGGATTCGAAGTTCCTTATCGACAGCTATACCAAGTGGATCCCTAACAGGGAGACCAACGGATAGAAGACTGCGGATGGAAAGCATATTGTCAATCGGATAGAGTTCGAAGAACTAAGAAAAGTCTTAGAGACCCTTGATGTGACCTAGAAACATTTCCCCGGTCACCAAGTGATAGAGGGCAACTAAATGGCCGATTATTTGGCACGAGCTGGAATAAAAAAAAAAGAATGTCGTCCTAAGCAGTTATGCTCCTGCATTCAGTACTTTCCAGAAAGAACAGCGAAGAGAGCAGCGAAGATAAGGACGGCAGTGACGAGAGCGACGATAACCAGAGTAACAAAGGCTCAGAGACAAAACCACTTAAACCCATAATGGAAAGGACAAAGATCCACCAAGAGGAGGCATGTTGAACAAAATGCACTGCAGTATCGGACGGAGAAGATAATCAAGAGTTACTAATCTCCCATTGACCGACGATGACGATCCTCTTCCCGCCAGAGTACATACATTCTTAGAATGCTTTTGTAGAAACCTTGACGCGAAGGACGATTCGAAACCTAAGGGTGCTGCGTTACAAACAGAAAAAATCCACTCGAAGCAAAAAATTCCGGGGTAGACAGAAGAAGTACGCTACGATTTAAAGACTTACCTGAGGTAATAGAATCTCCCATTATAGGGACTCTACCTTCAAGGAGATCATTATTCTAGATGCCAGTCGCCTCAACAATTCCCGTTGCCAGTTCAACTCCAGAAGCCAACGGTGACAATGCAAAGGAAATCAACCGTCATGAAGGGATGCCAGTCGTTAAGATGCACACTATGCTCCCACGACAGCTTAATCAATTAACATCTACTTCAGGCATTCAAACCCGGCTGCCCGGCATTAAAACAAATACAATCTCAAAATAACGGTTCTCTGTAACGAAGTCATATAGTAATTACCGATTATATAAAAAATTACGCGAAATATTACCATGATTGGGATAGGTTACTGCCTTTCGCAATATTCGCGTATAATATATCGGTACAGGAATCTACCAACTTCACCCCCTTTGTAAAAATATATGAAAAATTGCTCGCCTTCCCACTCCTTTCCATCAGAGGAAAGGTTAAAGACCTACAGCTCTTATATGCGCTACTTGATAACTAGACTAAACGAAATACAAAGAATTGCAGCTAAAAATCTGATAAAAGCTAAGGAGTCTACAACGTAGGGGCTGTAAGACCTTGTAGTGGGTAAAGAGGGTTAAGCGTGAGGGACATAGGGATCAAAGGGACCTAGGCCTGCATGCGTATGGATATGGATGTAAGGATTCCTATAAACGGGATCTCTAGGGTGGCTAAAAAGGATCCATATAGACGGGCACTCCTGGTATGCATGATTGTAGTATGATAGAAGGGTGAAAGAGCCTAGCTAACACGGGCCTACTAGATCCCTGGGTCAAGGTCCCTCACGGACTTATTCCAGCTCTTAGAATCGGCACCGGAATGACCTGCGGCCCGCACAGCGACCAAGAAACAGCCCTCCGTTGGTATAGTGGCCTGCGAACGGATATTAATTGAGTGTTTCCCTCAATGTGACTACCCCTACAAGCCATCGGTGTAGAGTGATCGAGCCCGTGGCACTTTGGCACCTGAGGGCCACGAAGATGTTTTAACGGCCTCTCGGGGACATTGGACGACCTCCCCGAGTAATCAGTCTTACCCCTGCGTAGGCGGACCTTTTCTTTCCCTAGCACTCGCAAAATCTAATGTAGGTGGAGAAAGGGAGTTCGCGGAGAGGGGAGAGGGGTTGGGTCCTATCGGGTCTAACATAACACATAACCCTTTTCTCTGAATCTGTCTCTCCCGCATGCCAAACCCGGGCGGTGGCTGGGCCTGTAGCTCTTCCAAGAGCTGAGGAATTGACGGCCCCTCTGAGTGAGGCTATGGAGACGGGAGTGGATAATCAGTTCCCCAATAAAAAACGTCTCAACGGTTCCCAGAAAAGGAGACTGAAGAGGCAAGCGCAGCGGGCTAGTAGAGCAGCTGTTGTATATGGCACATCGGCATCTATAGCGACGATAACCAGCACTGAGGCTTAGATGCGGGGAAGGGGCTCGGATGGCACCCCACCGGGGGTGGCTAAGCCTGTGAAGAGGCACAAGGCGGCCTAATAACCGACGAACAGGGAGTCGCGGGGGGTTGGACTGATGGCCGTTTAGAGGGTTGACCCCCTGACGATTGTGGTGACGGATGCGAGCTACCGGGGATCGTTGCTCACTACAGTGCAGTTTAAACTTTTCAAGAGAGCTACCTGGGGGCGCTCGAAAGAGTGTCCCCAGATCAATGGCCGAAAATCAGGACCTCCTTCTGTAGGGGAGGGGTCTTTGTATTTGTGGCACCTGACCCAGCAGCCAAAGCTTGGCTGTACAAAATTGTGGTCGAGACAATGCCTTGGGAAGACGCAGCTCTTAAGGTGGGTGGAGTTGAGTTGCTCCAGAAGATGATGAAAGCTACAAGGTGGCTCCCCGGAGAACTGAAGGACCTGCCTGTGGTGCTCCGTCGGTTGGAGGAATTCAACCCCTCACTTAAGACAGCGTCTTGGCGAATTGTCAGGCACGATAAGCCACAGGAAGAGGACACAGCGCAAAGTGGTTCAAAATCCCAAATTTCCGGTCAAAACCTCGAAAAACGGCAATTACCGATCCAGAAAAAATTCACTGTACGTGCATAGGGTGCGTTTCTGTCGAGACATTCAAAAGGGCAGATGTTCAAATTCATTAGTTTCAAGCAGGTACAAGGTCAAAGTTGAACGTTCCATGCAGAACGCCCGTAACGCAGCTGAATAGTCTCGCGCGTCCATGGATTTTAATCGCAAAGGTATGTAGAATATTTCTGTACTAGTTTGAAGTGAAAATAATAATGCATGCGTCTGTGAGAGATGTAGGAATGCTCGCACTCCTTTTGTCTACTTCGGGCGGTAAAAAATTCGATATTCAATAGAGGATTAGTTATCAGAACCGCAGAGAACCGCTTAGATTCTTACTGCGATGTACACGGAAAAGTGTCCACAATAAAGTAGCATTGCAATTTTCTGCCCTTGTCTGCCCGCCTTCTTTTCGGAACGATTCGTTTAAGCCGTACGGCGCGCCGTTTCCCGGGCCCGGCGCAGTGCATAGCGAGAGGCTCGGCGCATGGGATCGGCGTGGGTCGCCATGTTGTGTCAGCCAATTTGAATTTGAAAAAAAAAATTTTTTGAAATCAGCGACCCCAAAAACTTTCCGGCATGTACATTTCAACATGATTATTACAGGTCTAGGGGTTTTGACCGGAAATTTGGGATTTTGAACCACTTTGCAGCGGGTGCAAATTCCTGTGTGTCAGACGAGGACCCTTGCGATTCTCAATTACAGGCCCTTCTACTACTTTGGACAGGTCAGCTTTAAGGTTGTCAGTCAGGTTCAGGAGGAGCCTGTTTTCGTACAAAGAGATCGGGAGCAGACCTAAATGACTGCCCCCGGTTTAACCATTACCAAATCGGATCGGCTTACTTTACATATGACAGCGATACCAATCCACTAGTGGAGGTACGTACACTGGTGGAATACTGAAAGGCGAGGGGTCTTTTTCTTGTGTTGGGGTGCGATGCCAACTCCCATCATACTCTGTGAGGTAGCACGGATGTCAACCCAACAGGTAACGATCTAGTGGAATACCTAATTACTACTGATTTAGATATTCTTAATACGGGGAACACTCCGACGTTTCGTGACTCGGTCAAGGAGGAAGTCATCGACATCACTCTCTGTAACGTGAGTTTTACAGATAATATTAAGAAGTGAAGAGTCTCATATGAACCCACTCTCTCAGATCACTCACAGATAGAGTTCGAGTGGGAATCCATTGTGCCCGTTTCTGGCCCAGCAATCAGTTAGAGACATGGACACTCTGGAGATGGCGGTCGAGACTTTCACGAAAGCCATAAAATCTACTTATGAAAGAAACTATCGAGAGAGAGGTTCAGACGTGCCAGCACTGGCAAAATGGGGATCCTTTGCACCTCATTCAGGACAATGAGGGATGAATACAGGAGTGCAATACGTCTGGCAAAGCAAGCAAGCTGGACCAACTTTTGCACAGATATCGAGAAAGGAGCAGAGGCGGCTAGACTGGATAAGCTGCTTTCTCGAAATCCGGGCCCTATTCTCGGCACTCTGAAATTTCCCGGCGGGGGATACTCTGAATCGGATGGGGATACTTTGGCTCATCTGATCAAGGCACATTTTCCGGGCTTCACAAAGTGAGGAGAAGAGAGGACACCTGCGAGGCAATCAAAGTCTCCTGTGGCCCAACCGGGCCCGAATCGACGGCTAGCCAATGAGATTGTTACCCCAGCCAGGCTCAAACGGGCCCTGGGTTCTTCAGTCCTTACAAGTCTGCCGGTCCAGATGGTATATACCCAGTCTTCTTACAGAAAGCTGGTTAAATCATCATATTGTCGATTGTGAGACTTGCTAGGCGGCATGGACGGGTGCCAGAGTAGATTTTATTCCGATAACAGGCAGGATTGGGTATACATTACTTACGTATTACCGTCCCATTAGCCTCACATCTTTCCTACTAAAAACTGTGGAAAGACTTGTAGACAGATGTATCCGCGATAAGGTCTTGTCAAATTGACCACTTCACAAGGCCTTGCGATTGGAACCTTAATGGACATTGAAGGAGCCTTTAACTGCACCTCGGGAGAGGTGACCAGGGTGGCCATGATCTCACGTGGAGTGCCAGTGGCAGTTGTAAAATGGACATGCTACATGTTGGCCAATAGGAACGTAACTACAACTAAGGGTGATACCACTTTATGTGGAACCATTGACTCGGGATGTCCGCAGGGAGGTGTTTTATCACTTCTGCTGTGGTTCTTGGGTGTAGATGAACTTCTTCATTTGCTCACGTGTCAAGGCAACCACGCTATAGGCTATGCGAATGATATATGGTTATCGTGCGCGGTCAGCCTCTGGATGCGCTCTTCGGAGCAATGCAGCATGCACTAAGAAGAGTAGATTCTTGGTGCAAGAAGACTGGACTATCAGTCAATCTGAGCAAGACGGACGCAGTTGTATTTACCATAAGGTATAAATGGAGAACCACCAGTACAGTGAAACTGGCTCTGTTGGAGAATCATTGAGAAAATATGAGGCTTGATACCGGAGATACTTATGTGGATCTACATAGCGATCCTGCGAATCAGGCTTAACTATGCAGCGGTGGTCTGGTGGAGCAGGGTCGAACTGTCTACTGTGAAGGCTCGACTGGAAAGGATCAGGGGACTGATTCTGAGAGGCATCGCTTGTGCCTCGAAGTCGACAACCACAATTACGCTGGGGGCACTTATAGGCTTGGATCCCCTTCTTCACACTATTAAGGCCGTGGCTACGAAGGCGGCGTATTAGCGTATTAGCGTATTAGCCTATGCACAAGAGTAGAATGGCTTAACGGTGAGACATACCTGCCCAGTTATGGAGACAACTGGTTTACAGATGGCTCTAGGAACAAGGAGAGCGTAGGAGCCGGTGTATATCGTAGAAGCAATGGAATGGGTTTCACAATTGCGATGAGGTCCTATTCCACAGTTCTACCATCTGAGACTATGGCCATACTCCAATGCACCTATAAGGCAAGGAAGTATGGCGATAACACGAACATTCGTACCTACTCAGGCAGTAGAGCTGCTGTCATGGCTCTGAATGGAACAACGGCCACGACACTTCTTGTTTGGGAGTGCTTTGAGGCACTGAAGAGGCTAGCGACAGACAACCGAGTCACTCTGCTTTGGATCTCTGGACCCAGTGGAATCAAGGGCAACGAGATATCGGACAAGCTAGATAAACTAGCAGGAAAACAAAATTTTATTGGATCTGAGCCAGTTGTAGGCATTTCCAGTAGGTTAACTACGGAAGATATTGACAGTTGGCTGACCGTGAAACATCAAAATGAGTAGAGTTCGGCCTCTGGCGGCAGACAGGCTAAAACACTCTCAGGCTTACAGCTAAACCCTCATCAAGCGAAGGAATTATCAAGCTCGGGAGAAAGGAAGTCAAAGTCCTAACAGAAATATTTGTAGGACACTGTAACCTCATGTACCACAGACATAAGATAGGGCTTGAAGAAGGTCCGTTCTGTCGACTGTGCGGAGATTATAATGAGACGTCTACTCATATCCTCTGAGACTGCCCTGAGATTGCGGGGAAACGTGTAATACTCACAGGCAGCATCTGCATCAATGAGTCTGAAATATCGGCCAAAAGTGGGGAAGCGGAAAATTGGAAGCCGTACTCTCCCTATGGAGAGGGCTATGGAGTCACGCTAAGGCTTAGAAAGGACGTAGCGGGATCATCCAAGCGTCAGGGGCTGTAACGATCTTAACCCAGAAGAATAATGATAATAATAATAATAATAATAAGAGAAGATCGAAGGTACGTTATGATGAAAAAGCTAGGCCACTGAACGCAAAAGTTGGCGACAGAGTTATTATTTTCAAAGACGTGAGAAAGAATAAATTTGATAAACGTGCGACCGGAACTTATACGATCGTGGGCTTTACTGAAAATCACAATGTAATTCTGTAAGACGGTGATGGTACAAGATTCACAAAGCACGCAGACAAGCTCTTGGTCACCTACTGTTAACAATTGTCAATTAGGGTAGTGCTGTGCCAGACACGAACACATCATGTCATTTATGTCAACAGGTCGTGTTAACAACGAATTGCATATTCTGGATCACACTCACTACAGCAGAAGATGTGTTCCAGAACCTGCAATTCCAATCTGGTACTAGGAGTGCCAATATATATATATATATATATATATACACTTGGATCCCAAATTAGCAGCAGTCAAACGACTGCAGGACTACATCAATCAAGAGCTAGATGAGCTACACTACCGCACTGCCAAGACTTCACTAGAACAACCCCAATTCTGGGCTTCCTAGAAGGATTAGTAGGACCTGCCCCTGGACTACTCACTTACGATGATGGTCAGACCATGGAGGAGAGAATCAATGAATTGAATATAGCACAAGGAAACCTCTCACACCTAGTCGGAAAACAAACGCATATTGTTCGGTCACAACTGGAGGAATTACATACAATTGCACAGGCTCAAAATGACCACCAAAATCAATTACAACACGAGCTCCGGGTTTTAGTTCAACACTTTAACTATATATTAACTATATGATATATAATATATATAATAATATAACTATATACTAACTATATATTAACTATACTCTACAAAACGCATTATCTAACTGTCCATCAACCCTTTCTAAGGAACGGTACGGGGCGAGCATATATACGATCAGCGGTAACTTACATTGCATTTGAAGATTTACAGCACACCTATATGCTCTTCATCCGACAAGAGTACAAGAGTAACCTGTGAGATACAGCTTCTAATAAATTCAATAATGGCAGCCTTTAAACTATGTGATATTAAGGTGTCATATGATCGTCACCCCTTTTGAAAAGCCATCCCATCTCATTGTGGTTGGGTCTACTCCACCCCAACGGAGCTGATGACAGAGCTCGTATGCCCAGGAAGGGCCTTCAAACCATTACAAATGTCTAGATTAGGACTGATCAGTATCTCTCGAGGCTGTACAGAGCGAATCCCTCAATAGTTATTAGCCGGATTGGAACCAGTAACAGGTACCACAATAACCCTGTACGAACCTTCAATATATTTGGACTTGGTCCGATTATCTACTAAATTACTAGATATCGAACCCTTGACCTTGCCAACATTCTCATCAGACCAAATTTCGCTGGATGCATCACACGCAAACTCTTTATTAGAAGGCGCGAAGACACTGGAGCAACTAGAACAGAAAATATATGAATTTAATCTAAAAAGGAAAGAAAAAAGAACTCAATTACATTTGATACATGGAACATACGCAAGATTGGGGATAATAGAATTCATCATGCTCCTGTATACTTGTCATACCAAAGTATTAGGATTATGGATCACCTATTGGACATGCTGTCATCTCCTCCGCTACCGTGGAGATAGGTGGTAGTTTTTTAGAAATACAAAAGTGGAGTGTAACTTTCCTAGCATAAAACCATTTTATTAAATTCTCATTAAAACAAAATGAAGTTCCCTAGATTATTTACATGGCCCAACAAATCTTTAGAACTGCAAAAGTTAGGGCTTCCAGTAAGGGAGTAGGATTACTAAATCGACACCACTAAAAAATAAAGGTAAGTCATTCCCATCTGGAGTGATTTACTAGTTTGATACCTCCGACGTCAATTCATTCGCAGTTTTAACGAGCCCAGTGATAGTCCTAGTTTTTCACTCGTTCGTAACCTTTTGCTTCTAAAAATTTTGTAATTTTAATGTTTTTAAATGTTTATAATTTCAATTTTTAAAATTGGAATGTACTGAGTGTACCGTTACCGTCTAAAATTATTTCTGTGAAAGTAAAACATTTTCCAAAATCAAACTGTAGTAAAAAAAAATTTGTCAAAAAAACATTGTAGGTATATAATTATATAATTCTGCTTTTAAATTTAAACATTGTAGTTAAGAAATTTGTGAAAATATGCAATAATTTTCTGTTATTATAAGAATTATTTTTGTAAAAGTAACAACAATTTTTTGCCTTTCAAAATAAACTATTCGTCGATAAGAGAAAGAACATTTTTTAAAGAAGACTTAAATAATTATTCAACTACAAAGCTTTTTATTATTTTATATTTTTACTACAGTGCAATTTTCAAGAAAATGCAATGTTTTCTGACAAATTTCAAAAAAATTTCTTATAAAATTTTACTACTACATTGGAATTGTTTTTCATCAGTATTGTATTCCGTTAAAAGCCATTATTTTAAGAATACTACATGCTTTATCAATAGTTATTAATAAAATTAAATAACATTTTAATTTTAGGTTAAATAATGTATATAATTTCACAACTGAGATATTATCCAAACAATACAACATCCTATTGTAAAACTGCGGACCTACAAGACTTTATGTACTTTTCACGGATTTAATAAAACTGTAAGATGAGGGGCACCGTTGAAGGCCGAAACGTGTGAAAACAACTTAAATGTTATCAATTCACTTGAACATAAAACAAACAACGTACATCAAAAATTTCTAAAATATAATAACTTCATGAAACACTTACGTTTGTTTGCTTAAATTAATTATTATCTCGCTACAATTTAAAAGTTGACTAAAAGTGAACATTTTAAGAAAAAACTGCAACATACTAGAATCGTTGTACAAGGATATTGTTAGAAATAATAATAATAACTTGTTATAAACATAGGATGCTTATAAAATGTTACAAACATATATTGTGCTATATTATGTGAATTTTAAAACTTTCAATCAATCATTGATTGGCTTCTCTTACGCGAGCACAGGAAAACGAGAAAAAAAACGAAGAGAAAACGACAAGCGAAATGACAAAATATCGCGCACATGTCATAAACGTCGCACGCGTAATGTGGCCAGTATTATACGAGTAAATTGAGTGTTTTAAAAACCTTTTTAAAATAAAAAAAATCGAAAACATATCTTTTTTGTAATGATCTCATTTTTGATTAAGGTAAAAATGCAGCGTGCATGCATAAATAGTACACAAAAGAAGTAACCAGTGCAGTTGGTCTGAATATTATGGAGCATTAAGAAATTGAAGACTTATTACTGAAACATTTGATAGCTTTTATGGGAATGCATCACATAATCGATGCCTACATTACCGATGCGTTTCTTTGAAACCTTAATAATTCCAAAAGAAATGAAATATTCAATTTACATTTTTTGAAATAAGGAAAAGGGAGTAAGGAACATTTTTCTGCTAATAAATGTTTACAATTAGAAAAAGATTTTTAAACATGCTTCACGCATACGACGTGCATGCTTTTCAGGCTATTAAGCAGTTCGGGGGTTACACTCGCTTCGTAGCATTCTAGCAAGTCGTGATTTTGTCACTCCGTCCACCTAAAAGCCCCAAGATTCCGCCGATCCATCGCATTGAATCTATCTTCATTGTCTCCCCCAGCTGTAGAGTGGTTAGGGCGCCTCGATTTACAGGTTGGATTTATGTTAAATTATTGTTTACACATTACAATCAATATATAACTACATAGCACAATTATTTACTTATATAAATTATAATCAGTTTCCAGTTTTTATCCTGTTGTTACCGGTTTATCATCTACAATAATAAATATTTTCCTTAAAACTGTAAGAACATTGTAAAACACATGGCAATGGATGTCTGGAGAGCAGAATTTCTTTCGAAAATTAAAAAAATGTGTTGTGGGTAAAGTAGAAATTACATTTATTCCATTTTTTGAAACAAAAGAATAGTTTCGAGACGTCTGTTTTCATGCTTTTTTACCAGTTTCCAAGTTTTGGCAAATGATATTTATTATTACGGACACTAACCTCGGGAAACTGAATTGCTCACAACTCGCAAGGCGTTTTATAACTAATATACTTATTTACTTACATAATAGAGATACCATAAAGTACTTTTATGTACTTCATTTGAGTAGGAATTTCGATCAAAATTATTTTCAAAGAAATTAACTGGAACCATTTTTTGACGTAACCTTGGAATTTGTTGAACCTAAGCAAATTTCTTATATTTAAAAAGTCTGCGAGATGTTAAAAAACGTACATAAACGTTATTTACTGTCAGCTCATGCATTTTTCGAAGTTTAGGCCGATATTTTTCATGTAAAAAAAGTTCTTTCCTACCGATAGAAATCTCAGAGTTATTTTACGAGAAATAGCCAGGCCCATTTGAGGTGGTTTCACAGTTGTTTTAAAGGATTTAGTGGTATCGGAGGCATCCTCAAACATCTGGCCACTGATCATAATTTGAAAAAGTCACAACTGGAAGGCATTGACAGTGCAGAGACTTTTGTAAGTGAAGTGCAGAAGTACACGTCCTCCATTAAACTAATTTTTCTCGCATCAGGAGATTTGCAAAAGTTTAGGAAGAAAAAAATTAGCGAATGGAAAAATGTACCCACTGTTGCAGGCATTCAAAAATGTCATGTTTGGAAGTCGGAATTTGATGAAAATAAAGACAGGTCGTCCAATATGTCAAGAAAAGCTAAACACATGTGGCAGAAAGTGGAGTGATGTTAAATGTATTTACTGAGCATAATTTACCTTGAAGAAATATAAAAACGTTCCAAATATTTAAATAAATTGCAATCTTACGTTAGTTAAAAAAAAAAATTTTTATAAAAAAATATGAGTACTCATATGAGTACCAATTCAGAAAAAAAGTTTCATCGAAAAAAGGTGGGGTTTTTGAGAAAATCGACTTTGAATATTTTTAGAAAAACTGCTGCCGTTTTGTTAATTAATTTTTTTTAAACTTGCTACCGCAGTTCGAAAGAGGACTGCAAACTCTACCAGGTGCTGGAAAGAAAGTCTAAATATCTCAAGTAGATCAAAAGTTATGCAGGTTTAAAAAAAAATTATGTTTTTTTGGAAAACAACCTTAAAAAATTAAAATTGTCCTAACTTCGTGAAACTTAATTTTTTTCAAAATGGAAAAATACGTATCACCTTATTTACTTTGAAAAATAATATATTTTATCGTCGACCGATTCTGTGATTTGAAGTTGCAGTGCCTGCCTGATTTGAAATGGATTCGGTCATTTGGATAATATTTTCTCTTCATAATATTTTCCCCTTGAAAATTAAGACTTTTTTCTACATATCGGAGTCATTCAAATAAAATAAAGTTATAAGAGTTCAAAGTTTAATTCATTATACAAGTTGATGTTCGGAATAATTTGTTAACTCATTTATAAAAGCAATGCTAAACATAATTATACTGTGTACTCAAAAATATGTATTGAATAATTATTGTTATTATTATACTGTTTTTATCATTTTCGTAGACTGTAAAAAACTTGAGTTTCCTATCAAAGTTGCACAGAAACAGGAAAATGAAAACATTTTAAGGAAACACTCAAAATTAATGAAAACGCGGAATATCCTGATTGAAAGATTAAAGGTTACGCGAGAGATCTATAACAATTTTGTTACAGTGTGACGTAATTAAACTATAACGGTGTTACTGTTATTTACGTACAATTCATTAGTAACGTTTATGTCACAATGTGACATAAATGTTATATGGCAATCGTGTATCATTTGTACTTTAAGTGCAAAATTTCTGCTACCTTAAGTGTTATGTAACGATTCTAGAATGGCGTGGAACATTTTTCTCCGACATGAATGACATTTTATCAATATTACGTATCGAATTATTATCGTATATGAGTATATATCTTTTCGAAATATTAAAAAAATTAATAATAGTAATCTTCAAATTTATATTATATATTTATAACACAAATATTCACTTATTCTATAATCTAAGTAGAAGTGGGACGATCGTTGTGGGGGCTAAGGCGCAGGCTTTGGACCTACTCTGCTGTCTTGCGGGTTCGATTCCCGCCTCGCACTCTGGAAGAGCCTCGGTGGCCCATGCGGTGAAAACTAGCCTAGCAAGGGAGTTGTTCATCTCCGGAGAGTCGTGGGACCGGTACCTTTAGAGAAAAAGGTTCTCTAAGTACTTAAGGCTGTGTTGTAAGGAGGTGTGTAAAGGATAAGGAAGAACGACAAGAAAAATGTAAACCCTTAGGGGACACATTAGAAGCTTCCATCCTATAATTTAAATACATAACATATATTTTATGAAGGGAAGAAACAATAAATAAATTTTGATTACAAATATTTTTTTTAAAAAAGTAGATATATATTTCAAATAGATATTTTGAGTATACGCGTACACGTATATTATAATTAAGCAGTTTATATATATATATATATATATATATAGCCACAAAATAATACCTTTATAAAACTGCTATAAACTTATAAGCTTTCTTTCTAATTTTTTATAAGAATTTTAAATGCAAGCTCTATACAAAAATTTAATACGCTTACAAAATAATAATAAGAGAATTTTGAGACTAGGGCTTGAATCTAGCACCCTTAAAACGAAATGTTTCATATTTGAAACTCTCTTAAAATCTATACGACGTTACACATATTTAGAGAGATAAAACTCAAAATTAAACTGACTAATTTTACTTAATGTAAATTAGAACTACATATTTGTTAGATGCTTTAGGACCTCGTCCTATTTTGAATGAAGTCTACGTTCGAAGTAAAAACATTGGCTAATTTTAATACTTTTTGTGTTAAAAGATTTCTTCGAATGCTCGGGATGGAATAAAAAAATTCATAACGAAAAAACTATTGAATTTAAGAAATTTTTCGCGCTGATTACAAACTCGATTCAAAACAAGCTTAAGTGACTATCTAACAAACATTTGAATCTAGTATTCATACTTAAATCTCTTTTACAAGTATGTGACCTAAATAATCTTTCAACAGACATATTGAGGTAACTCAATAACTTACAGAATCTTTATAATACAAAATCGGTAAAAAAAAAAGCGTTCTCGGAAATCAGTTTTATTCTTCATCAGCATTCTGTAATTCTTTGTTCCTTCTGTAAAATATAACGTAATACATACGAAAAGAATATTAAAAACGCCCCAGAAACTAAAAATTAATAGCTTATATAGTTACTTATTCTGTTTTTGTAGAATGTATCTCTGATTTGCGAGGCGAAACCATTCACTGGCGTGCGTATTAAAATCAGCCTCAGTTAAGTCTGCATGGATGGGGCAAAGCGTTTCTGCATTTTAACAATGTTTTTAGAAAACAAATGTATCTTAAAAATTAATCAGGAACAGAAAATGATCGAAAAGTACATACCTTTAATGCTAAAACAGAATGGACTGAAAATGAATTAAAACTGAATTAAATATGAACTTTAAAACTAAAGATAATGTGAAAATGTAAGTACCATTAATTTGAATACACCTGTCCTTTTGCTCGGTTTGTGTATTGCCTGATTGATAATGTTTTTCATTCACTGATCTTTCATTTATTTCATTTACTGCACACTCTGACTCAAAAGTGATTTTATTATTATCGGCTTCTCCTTTCTTAAATTTCTTTTTCTCTGATCTTTTTTCTTAGTTTGGTTCATTACACCCAGAAAAAATTTGTGTTGAATCAAAGAAACTTCCTTTACATCAAAGAAATTCTAGTATTGATATACGGTCAATGAAACATTTGTTTGATTTAAAGAAATTTTTTTTCAATTTTTTTATTCGATTTAAAGAAATATTTCGGTAATTTAAACGGAAAATTTCTTTGAATTAAAGAAATATTTTGTTTCTTTAAACCAAATATTTCTTTGAATTCAAGAAATGTTTGATTGCTTCAAATAAAAAATTTCTTTAAATTAAAAAAACATATTTGACCTGTACATTTAATTAAATGAAATAAACGTTTTGGTTGAAAATGGGGAACAGGTTAGTTTAAAATGAACAAACATTTTCTTTGAATCCAATGATGAATTATAAATAAATTGGTTTCCTTATGAAGCAAATAATTCCATTTAATTTAAAAAGTTAATAACTCTAATTAAACACAAGGAAAAAGCAAATGAATTTCGTTTTTCTTCGCATGGTAATATTTTTTGAATAATCGGATTCGACAACTCGAGTTTCAAGAAACTTGCATTGTCTATTTCTTCGCCTGAGAAAAAAAGTTTATTTTTATATTTTTTGTGTGTGTAAATGTATTTTATTCTTTCCTAATTTGCAATTCTTCACGAGAATTCAAGATAAAAAAATTAATTGTGACGAAATTGTGCACATGAGGTAACGATTTAAAGTATTACCAAAAGGCGTCCACCTCCGCGCCTTCGCCAAAAATTTAACAACACGTGTTCCGAAAGATGCGGTAACGTAAAATAACCAAACTGATTTGTTCTGCGCAATCTCGTAGCACATTAGTAATGTGGATTAAAAAAAATCTTTCTTTGATTCTAAGAAATAATTTGCTTAATTTTAAATTACTGACTCTAAAGAAATTATTTGTTTGATTGTTCCTAGTAACTGTTTTGAATTAAAATAATTTTGCTTTGAATCACGCAAATCATTTAAACAAATAATTTCTTTAAATGGAAGAAAGTACGTGACGTCATTTATTAGAATCAAATAAATTTTCTTTTATTATAAAAATATTTGCATGTTGAATCTAAAGAACCTAGTCAAAAAAAGTTTTTTTTTTAAATTTCAAAAGAACTTTTTTCTGGGTGTATCAGTGCTTTGCATTGCTTGTGTCATTTGGAATTCAGAAGCTTCTGGAATCGTTGACAGATTTAATTGTCTGTTATCATTAACCGACTCAAGAATTTCCTCGTCTGTATCAACAGATCTTCGTACACCTTCGTCGCTTGAGTACATTTTTTTTGGCTTCCCTCATTCGCTTTCCTTTTCCCAGTTCATTCATGTTCTTTTCTGCGGAAAAGAAAGTTGAGTCCTGTGCCCTCTTCCTGGCAGATTGGTAATTTGCTGTTTTACAGAGAAATTGTACAATTTTTTAATGGTTTAAATTCAAAAACATACCACTTTTACAGTTTATTAAAATAATTGCAAATCCAAGAAACTTCTATTCTTAATTACACAATTCTGAGTATTATATTTGAAAACACTGTCAGACTTTATGATCTTACAGTTATAATAATATCCGATTTGGAGTAATTTTGCTTTAAAAATAGAGAAAAAAATTAAGAAATGAAAGAGAAAGTAAGGAAAAAACTCACAACAAAATTGATCGACTGTTACTTCCAGTAACTCCCAAGTCTCCGAATCAGGCTCTACTTTGTCTTTGATTTGTGCAGAACTGCACGTGTCATTTTTCGGCCACCAGTAGCTGTAGTTTTCATTTTTATTTTCTAACCATTTTTTAGGTACTTCTGAATACTCGCAATCAGGAAAAAGTGCAACCGCGTATTCCTGATTTGCAGTATCTACAGGAATCTAAAGATTTAACGAGGAAAAACAAAATGAAAAATTAATTATTAATGTAAATGGTTGAAAACGCTCATTAGGTGTATGCAAGCCTGAAATATTTTTCTTTTCTTAACGGATCTTCTGAACTACTGTTCATTAATAATAAGAAATCAATATATTATTTGAACTCCTTTAAAAGTGTTAAAATTTTCAATTCAAAAAGATAAATTTTATATAAAAACGATGTATTATTTACCACAAATGGAATAAGTATATTTTCCTTAATTAAAAATTAATCTTCAGCAAGAAAAGAACGTCTTTTCTACAAATTGTTTAATCTTCAACTAAATGAATTAATTTTATGCTAAAATGGTGAACCTTAAAGTGGAAGAGTTAAGTTTATAGTTACAAAGTTAATTTTAAACCAACACTGTATAAAGTTTATGTAACTGTTTTGTCGGTGAGACTGCAGAAAGAAGTTGAGGAAAAAAAGTTGGAGTTACCGAATCAGGCAGGGTTTAGAAAAGGAATGGGGGTAATGAACAATATATATGTTCTAAACTAGCTAGTAAATAAGAGGATTAAAAGGGAAAAAGGGGCAATTATAGCAATGTTCGTGGACTTGAAGGCAGCGTTTGACTAATTAGACCGATGCGAGATAGAAAAAGTTTTGGTGAAAAAGGGGATAAAAGAGAGATTAATAAAGTGTCGGAGATTTTTAGAGAGACAAAACGCAGGGTAAAGGTAGGGGGACAAGTAGGAGATAGTTTCTGGTTAGTGAGAGGAGTGTGACAAGGATGTCCACTGAGCCAACTTTTATTTATTATATTAATATCAGACTTAGAAGGAGAAAGGAGGAGAAAAGGTTGGGGAGGAGTTAGGATAGGGATGGAAAGGATATATACACTGGCATACGCAGACGACATAGTGCTGATGGCAGAGGATGAAGAAGGGATGGCGGGCTTGATTACAGGATTGGAGAAATATTTGGATGGGAAAAAGCTGAATTTAAATGTAGAAGACACAAAGATAATGAGGTTTAGAAAAGGAGGGGGGAGACGAAAAGAATGGACGCGGAGATGGAAGGGTACAAAGATAGAAGAAGTGAAGAAGTTTAAATATTTGGGATATATTTAGCAAAAGAATGGAGATCATAGAGTTCGTATAAGAGAAAGGATAAAAACAGCAGGGGTAACGAAAGAGATATGGCGAATCGGAAAAAGAAGGTTAAAAAAACTTGGAGCAGGAGAATGTGGTTATTTGTAATGCTGGTATGGCCGGCATTAGGTTATGGGGCAGAGATATGGGGATGGAAAGAAAGGAAAGATATTGACAGTTTACAAGAAAGATATATAAGGTGGACATTAGAGGTAGATTGGAGAACGCCAGGATATATGGTGAGAGAAGAAGCGCAAAGGGATAAATTAAGTATTAGAGCGGGAAAGA
>JAAAKG020197446.1:2404-23927 GCA_010014905.2 Druon quercuslanigerum
AAATAAAGAACAGAAAAGAAATTTTCTTGAACCTAAAGAACAGAAAATAAATTTTCTTGAACCTAAAGAACAGAAAATAAATGTTCCTGAACCTAAAGAACTGTTTACTGAGATATAAATTTAAATCTGGTTGAATCAAAAAAATTTTGGTTGATTCAAAAAAATATTTGATTGATCTAACAATATTTTTTAGTTGAATCAACCAAAAATCATCTTTTAAAAAGCTAATAAATAAACAATTTGTTTGAAAATACAAATAAATAATTGAAAAATCGAGATTTGAGATTAAAAATTCAATTATTTGGGTTGAAAATTTAAAAATTTAGTTAACCATTAAACTATTTGTTTAAAAATGTATTTGTTGTGGTAGAAATTTCAACTATTTGGTTGAAAAGTAACGTTCTAGTTGAAAATCAATATTCTCTGGTCGAAAATTAAATTTTGTTGTGCAACATTCGTCATTTTAAAAATAATATTTTTTGACTCTTAAATATAACTTTTTGTAGAAATGTCATCATTCTCGGTTAAGAATGAACTTTTTTAATAAAAATTCCAATATTTATTTGAAATTTAACTTTTTGAACTGTAAATTCAACTGTTTCATTTCAGGTTCAAAAATTATATTTTTTGTTTAAAAATTCGACCATTTGGTTGAAAATTCAACTTTTTAGTTTGAAAAGTCCACTATTTGATTGTTAATGCAAATTTTTTGTAAAAATTAATTTTTATGGTAAAGATTTATCATTTTCATTTTAAAATTTTATTTTTGGCTTCAAAATTTAACTATGTATATGGTAGAAATTCCATTATTTTGTTTTTAAAATTAACTTTTTTTTGTGAAAAATTAAACTAATTATTTGAAATTAAATTTTTTGAACTGTAAATTTAACTATTCTATTTCTGGTTACAAAATTATATTTTTTGTTCAACAACTTAACCATTTAGTTTAAAATTAAACTTTGTAGGGTAAAAAGTCAACTATTTGGTTGTTAATGCAAACTTGTTGTGAAAATTAATTTTTATAGTTGCACATTCATTACTTTGATTAAAAATTCATTTTTTTCGGTTACAAATTGAACTAGTTTGTCGAAAATTTGTTTGGTTTTTTAATTTATATTAAGTTTATTTTTACTGTAAATTCAAATATTCCATTTATGGTTGAACCTGTATTTTGTTAAAAATTTGACTTTTTTAGTCGAAAATAAATCATCTTAATGGAAAATTAATCTTTTTGATAACAAAATTCATCTTGCCTAGTTAAAAAATTTATTTTTCTTGACTGAAATTAAGTTTTTTGTTTAAAAAATTCAACTTTTCGGGCTCAAAATTAACCGCTGAAAATTCAAGTGTTTTTTATTTAAAAAAAAATCTTACTTTGCTTAAAATAAACTTTTTGGTTAGAAACGTTTTTTAAACCGTTGGTCTTGTTAGTTTGAAGACTCAAGTCTTTTGTTAAAAAAATTTCTCATTTAGAACAAAATTAATCGTCTTGGTGGACATTTTTTTTTTTTAGAAAATTCATCTCCTCTAGCTAAAAAAATTAATCTTTTTTGGTGAAATTTAAGTTTTTTATGGAAAATTCAACATTTAGGGCTGAAATTAAACTGTTTATTATTTAAAATTAAAATCTTATTTAGTTTAAAATTAACTTATTTGGTTAAAAACTTTTTTTAAACCATTGGTCGTATTATTTAAAAACTCAACTTTTTTGTTAGAAAATTTACCCTTCGTAGTTGACAATTCGACTATTTTGTTGAACATCTATTAGTTTATTTAAAAAAAATTATTCTTTAATTATTCCACTTAATTCCCAGTAAAACCACCCTTTTGGCTTACTTCCTTAATTTTGAGAAGGATAAAAGTAAGAAGTCAGATAACATTATCTGCCTAAAAAGTTTATCAGTACTCTCTTTTTTAAATCCAAAAAATATATTTGTATTACGAAATTTATAAGATCTATTCAATAATTCCAAAATTCTTCCATAAATTCCAAAGATAATTTCAAATTCAAATAAAAGCGAACTAATTGCCTTGCCAGTTATCTTAAAATGTATTCAAATTACAAATGACGAATTGGACTAAGACTTGATAAAGTATCGATCTAATCTGCCGATTGGAAAAAAAGAAACGAGGTACTAAATCTGCATATCCTGTCAGGGAGATTTAAGTAATTTAAAAGTTAATTTATATACTGCGGTGTAAAGTCACTAACTTGCCCTCGTCTCGGCAATGTTTGAAGTTACAAACATTGTAGGACGAATGAAAAATTGGGTGGAGCAAAAGCCAAAATAAAATAATACAAAAAAGAGCAGCGTGTGAGATTATTGAATAATGATGAGCGGCCCTCCGGCCACGTCTGGCTGCCTTTTGTTCTTCCTCTTTCACTTGCCTTTTCTCCTTTTACCTTTCTTTCTAAAGCCCCGAGGTTCTTTATTTTCGAGAATCCCAATCATGATTTTTTATGCAATAATACTTGGAGGGAGGATTTTTGAAATTTGTCCCTTTTCCGATTTTACTTTATTTCTGATTGTGTATTACAAAAAAAGAAAAATCATTCAAGTTTTTAATAGTATCGCTTTTAATTTATATTGATGTTCTATAATTATTTTTCTGTAATCGCAAAACAATGATAAAAAAGCTCATCATAGGAAAATTATTACAAGCCGCAACTTATCAAAATTTGGGTTAAAAATTAAACTCTTTTTGTAGAACATTAAAGTTTTGTTTAAAATTCATATTTTTGTGTTGAAAGGTCAATTTAAATCTTTTTGGATGAAAATTCAACTTTTTTTTTTTGTTCAAAAACTTACACCAATGCAACTTTTTGGTTAAAAATTTATCAATCTTGTTAAAAAGTCATGCTTTTTGATTTAAAATTCGACTATTTATTAGAAAATTAACTTAATGTTTACAATCCTTTTTTTGGTGTTGCAAAGTGCACTGGAATATTCTTTGGATGACAATTTAACTTCTTTAAAAAAGTTTTTTAATTCATCTATTTTATAAGAAATTTAATCTTTCTTGAATAAAAATTCAACTATTTGGTTAAAAACTCAACAATTTTGTTGAAAAATCATACTTATTGGTTCAAAATGCCGAATTTGCTATTTTGAACCTTTATTTTGTTAAAAATTCGATTTTTGTAGCATAAAATAAATCATCTTAGTGAAAACTTTTTGATAACAAAATTCATGTTTCCTAGTTAAAAAATTCATTTTTCTTGGCTGAAATTAAGTTTTTTGTTACAAATTCAAATTTTCGGGCTCAAAATTAACCGTTAAAAATTCAAGTTTAAAAATTCATCAATTAAAAAGAAAAAAAATATTGACAATCAATATTATTATTATATTCATATTAAATAAAAATTAATTTCAACAATTTAACAATTTAACTATTTCGCAGAAAATTTACTTTTGCTTTAAATTTAATATTTTGGTTTTGAAAAGATAACTAAAATATTTTTTGGACGAAAATTCAGTTGTTTTGTGCAAAAAATGTTTTTTTCTCTAATTAAAAATTTATCAATTTTAATAGAAATTTTATCTTCCTTGGAAAAAAATGCAACTGTTTAATTGAAAATTAAACTATTTTGTTAAAAAGTCATACTTTTTGGTTAAAGATTTTACTGTTTTGTTGAAAATTTAACTACTTCGTAGAAAATTTCATTTTTGTTTAAAATTTATATTTTGGTGTTGAAAAATGACTTTAAAACTTTGTTGAATGAAGGTTCAAATTTAGAAAAACAAATTTAATTCTTTATTGAAAATTTATCTGATTTAAATTAAAAATGTCAAATTTTTTGATAAAAGTGCAACTGTTTGATTAAAAATTCAAACAATTTTGTTGAAAAATCATACTAAAAAATCATAAACTATTTCGCAGAAAATTTACTTTTTGTTTAAATTTAATATTTTGGTATTGAGAAGATAACTAAAATATTTTCTGTTCAAAAATTCAATTGTTTTGCGCAAAAAATATTTTTCTGTCTAATTAAAAATTCATTAGTTTCAATAGAAATTTTATTTTCCTTGGAAAAAAAGCAACTGTTTAATTAAAAATTAAACTATTTTTTTAAAAAGTCATACTTTTTGGTTAAAAATTCTACTGTTTTGTTTTTTTAAAACTTGGTTAAAAAGTGATCCTTTTTGGTTAAAAAATCGTATTTTTTCTAAATTTTTTTTTCTAATTCAGAAATTCATCTCAGTCAGAAAAATATAATTTTTTATTGATGAAAATGCAACTATTTGGATAAAAATTTTTCTTTGTTTGAAAGATTTCGTTGAGAAATCGTTTTTTTTCTTGAAAGTTTAACTGTTTCGTCGAAAACCCTTTTTTTGTTTGAATTTGATTTATTAACTGAACATCTTACTTTAAAATTTAAGAAATTTCAATAAGATTAAAATTAAATTTAAAATCCTATATAACATCCAATAATTAAATTCATTTGCAGGATGGTGGATTCTTGGTTTTACTTTCAGAAATGTAACTTTTCCATTTTTTAAAGATTGATCCTTATTAGTTGAAAATTTTCTTTCTTAATCAAAAATCAATTCTCTTGATTTGAAATTTCATGATTGTTGGGTAAAAATGTGTCAGTTTCATGAAAAATTAATTTTTTGCTGAAAATGCATGTTTCTCAGAAAATTCAATTTGTTAAGATAAAATTCTTATTTTAGTTTAAAGATTCAACCATCTTGGTAAAATTTTATTTTTTCTTGTGTAAAAAAATTTTATTTGTTAAAAGTTCTTTTTTTTAGGTTTTAAAACTATTTTTTTGTATAAATTTCATACTTTTACATTGTAATATAAAGTTTGGCACTTTTTTGTTTCAAATTTATTCTTTTAGATTGAAAATCCAACTATTATAATCAAAACTTAATTATTTTCTTGAAAATTCAAGTATTTTGTTCAAAAGTCATATTTTATAGTAGCAAAAAACATTTTAAAAAATAAATTAATTTATTTGTAAATTTTAAATTTATGTCTAAAAGGCTCTTTAATCCCGTTTACAAAAGATTAAATGTTAAAAAGATCACAAGATTAAAATCCTGGAATTTTAATATTCAAGATCAAGGAAAATTAAAAACAAGTCAAGCTAAAATTAGGGAAATTTGAAATTGAAGTTCTGGAATACGCTGTCTAATTCTAGCAAAAACTAGCAAAGCGTTTCTGGAAACTAAGAATTACGTACAGTAAAGGATAGTGGGGTTAGAAATATTTTGTTAAGGTTTCTGACAAGACTGATAGGGGGTATTACAGAGGGTACTGTAAAAGATTGAATGGGATGCATCGAGACTGCATGGGATACATCGAGGGTACGTGGGATATATTGAGGGTACGTGGGATATATCGAAGGGTACGTGGGATATATCGAAGGTGCGTGGGTTTTATCGTTGTCCATAAAATCAATATAAGTTTACCTTCTAATCATAAAGTTTTGTCGCCCATTTGCCACGCTTCAGAAAAATTTCAACTCTGCACCCAAGTTTCGAGATTGGCATCGTGCAAGTTGATGCTTTCCTTATGTACGTGCAGTGAACACACGTGTGCAGCAAGTGAGCAAGCAAAAGAGAGTTGGTTCAGAAAGTACGTTCGCACAGTAACTCAGCTGACTGGGCGCGTGCGCGGTTTACAGCCGAGACACCAGGAACACGGGCATAAACATTGTTGGAAGATACGCACACGAAGACAAAGCGGCACACGGTGGGGCATTAAGATGGACGGTGCCAATCGTATGCTAATAGAGCCGCTTTATATCTCTTTTATCGGCAACCGAGGGAAGTTACCTGCGGACGTATAGTCGTGCGCCAAGCCTAACTTGATGATCCAAACATCCAGGATCCCTCAGGTTATAATAAAATCGGCTCAAGCGTGCGAAAAACCCCATAGTCTGTCTTTTGGATTTTACAACTCAAGGTGAATCACGCTCGCAAAATTATTCACCAAGCGTATAACCCCGTCTCACATCACTGAGTAAGACTACAACTTCTTCTCGCAATTATCTTCTAAAGAAGAAAAACAAAGAGTTTCTAATTTATTCGTCTAAGAAGCTCATTATAATATCATAAATTCAGAACCCAGAAGGAAAGAACCGATTGGACAATTTTAATGGGTATGAAGACGCAGTGAATGCGCAATCTTAATTGGTTATTTCCGATTATTTTGATTTTTGAATTTCTTTAAAATTATTTTTACTATATTCACGATGGGAAATTGTATTCATAAATATTTTACTGGACCCTAAGCCCATGTAAAGAAACACCAACCTATTTTTACTTTAGTTTAATTTTTGAAAAATTGTACTTTTTTAGAAATAAATTTTAACAGAAACAGAAGAGTCACTGCATTTTATTAAAAAAATTAAAAATTTCTAAATAATTTTCAACGTGTAATTTTTCATACAAGGATTTCGTGAAAAGATTTTTTATTAAAAGTACGCCGTTACGAACAATTTTTACTTGATTTTTTTAACTATAATGTTTTTGGATAGTTTTTATTTTTACGAAAATGTAAATGATATTATAAAATATGCGACGCTCAAATTTTTTAAACAATATTTGTATAATTACTAAACTTTTGAAAATAATTTTGTATTTTCCGACAGTGTGATTTTAAGAGAAATGTTAGTTCTGAAGAAATAATTTCTTATCAAAACAGGAAACTAATTACATTTCAATTTTAAAAATTAAAAAATATATAAATTACAAAACAATGAATTATTTGGCTATACATTTTTTGATAATTTTGTATTTTCACTGTATGATTTTAAAAAACAAATTTTACTTTTACAGAAAAAATTTCTATTGATAACAGAAATTTCATTACAGTTTAATTTGAAAAACTAAAAAAATTAATAATATTTTACATAAAATGTCATATACAAGAAAAATAAAGAAAAAATTTCTGATGAAATGTACGTCGATAAATAAATATTTTTTAAAGAATCCCTTTGATATGATGTTTTTTTGACAACTTTGTATTTTTCAGTATAAATTTTTTTATGAAATTTGCGTCGCTATAAAAATAGTTCAGAAAATATTTCAAGAATTATTTAACTATAAGTTTTTTCGATCGTTTTTTATATTTAATACAGTGCAATTTTTGAAAAATTTCTACTTTTACAGCAATAATTTTAAATGGCAAAAAAATACATTGTAGTTTAAAAAATTTTTTAATTAAATTAAATTGAAAGCGTTTGAAATTTAAAAAAATGTATCTTACAATTTTGAATTTCTGAAACTGATTAATTTTTTAAACAAAATCTGTCAAAAGTGAACAATTTCAGAATTAAATAATGGAAATTGGAAAATTTCAACAAATGGAGTGGAAATTGTATAATTTATAATTTAAAGCGTTCAAAATTAAACAGTTTTATTCTGAATTAAAAAATCGCAGAATTGTAGAATTGCAGATTAATATTTCGAAAATAGGTCAATTTCAGTGTTTAAAATAAAAAGAAACAAAAATTGTATTATTTCTAATTAGGAGCTTTCAAAATTGAAAAGTTTTAAATTTAAATCTCTTCAGCTAAAAAAATTAAAATTCGATTTTAAACTTTGAAAAGTTAATTATCATAAAAAAATTGTTAAAAATAAAAACTATTTTGAATGGGAATTTCACATAAGGGTGGAAAAAATTGAGTCGCCAACAATTGTGATATTGAAACTTTTTTTGTATTCATGCCCTATCAAATTTCAAGTATTTAAAAGAAATTTAAATCGTTTTGAAATAAACAAATTTGAATTTTTAATTTTACTTTTAAGAAGTTAGCCATTTAAATTTAAATGCAAAATTGAAACTTATCGAAGAGAGAAATTAAAATTATATAGTCGTCGAGATCTTTATTTAAGATGATTTATTTATTAACTTTTTTAAACAAAACAAGAAAAAAAACTTTCTCATTAAATGTACGTCGATAAATAAATATTTTTTAATGAATCCCTTTAATATAATGTTTTTTAACAACTTTGTATTTTACAGTATAATTATTTTCATAAAATTTGCGTCACTATAAAAGTAGTTTAGAAAATATTTCAAGAATTATTTAACTACAAGTTTTCTCCATAATTTTGTATTTTTAGTACAGTTTGATTTTGTAAAAATTTCTACTTTTACAGCAAAAATGTTAAATGATAAAAAATACATTGTAGTTTGAAAAATTTAAATTAAATGAAATTAAAAGCGTTTGAAATTTAAAAAAGTGTATCTTACAATTTTGTATTTAAAACCCTTTAATTCAAACTAAGCAGGATGAGGTAAAATTTTCAAAATGGACAATATTTCGAATGGAATTAAAAGGAATTAAACTTGTATAATTTCCTAACGAAAGGAGTTGAAATTGGATAATTTGAAATTAAATTTTTTTGAAACTGATCACTTTTTTAAACAAAATCGCTCAAAAGTAAAAAACTTTAGAACAAAATGTTGAAAATGGTAAAATATCTCTTTAAAAGGAGTCATTTAAAATAAAAATAAATTAAAATTGTATTATTTCTAATTATTAGCTTTTAAAATTTAACAGTTGAAAATTTTAATCTTTTAAATCTTTTCAAAAAAAAAAAATTCAAATTCGATTTTAAACTTTAGAAATTTAATTATTATAAAAAAATTGTTAAAAATAAAAACAATTTTAAATGGGAATTTCACGTGAAGCGGCAAAAAATTGATTCGCCAACAATTGTGATAATAAAATTGTTTTTGTATTCAAAGCCTTTCAAATTTCAACTATTTCAAAGAGATTTAAATCGTTTTTAAATAAAAAAAATTTAATTTTTAATTTCACTTTTAAGAATTCAGCCATTTAAATTTAAATTCAAATTTTAAACTTATCGAAGAGAAAAATTCAAATTATATAGTCACCAAAATATTCATTTAAGATCGTTAATTTATTATCTTTTTTTAAATGTTTCCTGCAAAATATTGTTTAAAGATCCCATAACATGATATTCGCAGAATTTCAGATTAATTGTAACGAAACATTAATAGCAATTTTCGAGTAATTTTTTTCACCGTTAGTACTTTTTCTTCCAAGATAGGAGTAATCTATGGTCGAGCAAGCTGAACGTGGGGACGTAAGCATCGTATTACGCTGGGTCACGATCCCTATTACGTACCGTTTTTTACATTTTGTCGTTTCGAGAAAAAATTCTAAACGGCATATCACCAGCAAGCAGCGTTTTCGAGAAATATGACGATTAAAAAATTGCAAATTTAGCAGGAAGCTTTGGTTTACCTTCAGGATAGCAAAAAAAGTTCATTTTCAAAATTTCCTGAGTTTTCATTAATTTTCACTGAGGTTTTCCTTGACTTCCGGTTTCTTTGATCGTTTTTGACACTTCAAGGCAGCGTTTTGACCGGAAAACTGGAAAATGAAAAGGAACTTTATTGAACGAAAAAACCGTGAATTTAATTAAAAACCGGGAACTTATTTCTGATTGTATTAAAATTCAATTTTTTATTATTCTAATGATTTTTTTCAAATTAGAAAAATGATTTCTACTTTTTCTGTAGTCGCGTTATTGTTCGATTATCTGAGTTGAATCTAATTAAGTCCTAATTTATTTTATATTTTTTTAATTATTTTGAAATTAAACAGGTTGTTTGGAAATTTATTTACTTTGTGAAAAATTTCGTCTTTTCTGGTTCAAAGTTGAACAATTTAAATAAAAATTTGTATGTTTTTATTGAAAATTTAACTATTTGAATTAAAAATTAATTTTATTGATTCGAGTACGAGCTATTTGATTGAAATTTTTTTTCTTTGGATGAAAAGGAATTTTGTTGCCGAAGAAAATTGAAATATTTTGTTGAATTTTATTTTTTTTAAAATTATTTTGCTTTTACACTGAAAATGTAACTACTATTCATTTTTTGATACAAAAATTTAATTATTCAATTTTTATTTAAAAAATGACCTTTTTTAGTTAAAAATTCATACTTTTTGGTAGAATAAAATCTTCTTCATTAAAAATTAATTTCTTTCATTAAAAATTAAATTATTCCAGTTAAAGATTTACAATTTTAGTTGCAAATTCATCACTTGGTTTGGAAATGTAACTATTTTTTTTTAAGTTAGTTTTTTTTTGTGGAAAGTAATTTTTTAACTGAAAATGTAACTTATTTCAGTTGACATTTTTTTGAAATAGGTGTAGTTGAAAATTTATCTGTTTGGTTAAACATTAATTTTTTACCTTACAATTTAATCATTTAAGTTGAGGTTGGCAATATATCTTTTTTATTAATAATTCATTTTTTGCTGAAAACTGAAAAATAAAAAAATAAAAAAACCATTGAAGATTTATTGTTTTAGTTGAAAATTCTTATGTGCGGTTCAAAATTCAACTATATATTGTTAAAATTTTTAACTTTTTGGTTAAAAATTAAAGTGTTTCATTTAAATGTTTATGTTTTTGGTTTATAATTACAATATTTCAGTTGCGTATTCCATAATTTTTGATAAAAATTCATCTCTTTGGTTAAACATTCGTTTTTTGATTAAAAATTTAATTATTTGATTTTTAGTTGAAAAATGACCTTTTTTAGTTAAAAATTCATACTTTTTGGTAGAAATTATTCTTCTTCATTAAAAATTAATCTCTTTTATTAAAAATTAAATTTTTTCATTTAAAGATTTACAATTTTAGGTGACAACTTATTTCAGTTGTCATCTTTTTGAAATTTTTGTAGATGAAAATTCATCTGTTTCGTTAAACATTAATTTTTAACTTAAAATTTAATTATTTAAGGTTTTTTTGACAATTTATCTTTTTTAGTAATATTTAATTTTTTACTGGAAACTTAACTATTTCCTTTGAAGATTCATTGTCTTAGTTAAAAATTCTTATGTGCGGTTTAAAATTAATTTTTTAAACTATAAATGTTATTATTTCATTGTCGGTTAAAAATAATTATTTTTTTAGTTCAAAATCCAAATATTTGGTGGAAAATTCATCTTCTTTAATTAACAATACAACTATTTTTATTAAAAAATTCACACACACACATACATACATATATATATATATATATTCTTGTAAGTTTTAACTTTTTGCTTAAAAATTCAAATGTTTAATTTAAATGTTTATGTTTTTGGTTTATAATTTAAATATTCCAGTTGAAGATTCATAATTTGATTTGAAAATTCATCACTTTGGTTGAAAATTTAACTATTTTGTTGAAAGTCCGTGTTTTTTGTGTTAAAAATGAATTTTTTCAACTAAAAGTTTAAATATTCCATTATTTGTAAAAAATTGATATTTTGTAGCGAAAAATTTGAGTATTTTTAAAAAAATTGATTGATTTTGCAATATTCAGAATGCACGTCATGAATTAAAATGAATATTTTCGTTTCGTGGCAAATGTGAATATTACTTTTAGTTGACCGGGAAAATTGAAATAGTTTACCGTGGAATGACCGGGAAATTTAAAAAAAAACTTGACCTGGAATGACCGGGAGAGTTAAACATTTGACCGGAAAATGACCGCGAGAATCAAAACAATTGACCGGGAAATTACCGGGAAAATTGAAATAGTTTACCGTGCAATGACCGGGAAATTTAAAAACCTTGATCGGGAAATGACCGGGAAATTAAAAACAAAAAACCTGACCGGGAATGACCAGGAGAATTAAACACTTGACCGGAAAATGACCAGAAGAATCAAAATACTTGACCGGGCAATGACCGGGAAAATTGAAATATTTGACCGGGAAATGACCAGGAATTGGAAATCGTCCATCGAACCGTCACCCTGCACTTGTTCGTCCAAATATTCTTTATCTGTGTGATAATGGGAGGAAGTTGAGGGGTTTTTAGGAACACAGGAACCGGCATGTCTCAATAGTCAATGGTTGGACGACCTTCGATTGGGAGGAATATTCGATGGCCGGTTCGGCTCTACCTTGTAAGTTGGGCCCGTCATCGGAACTTGTTTCTATGGTTTATGGGTCAAGAAATTTGGGCGCATATCTCCCCGCGCGCTCTCTTCTTTTCTTTCTTTTTTTTCTTCTTTCCAAACTAGATACGCTCTCGAAAAATTCCCTTCGACAAACGGAAGTGGTTTAAATTTTATGGTGAAATTATTCTGCGCTGTGCATATTTTGGAAGTTCAAGGACAGATTTGAGAACAAATTCAAGATCAATTTAGAATTTAGAATTTAGAATTTAGATGAGTATTTTATGATCAGTATTAAATTTTGGGAAAGCCCAGATGGAAATTTTAGTAGCAGTCCATTACCTCAAATTGCAGCAGTAAATTTCACGATGGAACACCTTTGAGTTGTTTCCTATTTCTGAAGACGTCTGCCAGTTACAAAATGATTTCTTAATCAAGTTATTTCTCCGGGATTTAATTTATTGTTTAAATTAGCATAAGGGACCAAGAAATGTAATTTTCGTAGTATTGCTAATTAATCATTGTGTTTACCACGCCTTTCATCGTTCATTTTACACATACAATTTAAAAGTAGCAACGAAGGACATTCATTACCAGAGCCCGCATTTCCCTTTTCACTACACATCGTTGCACATTTTTCTGATCTTGTATTCCCAACAGGTTTTTAACTGCAAAAGAAAATAATGGTAATTGAAAAGTCTACTATTTTAAGAAAAAATTAATAGCTTTTTGTTAAATATTCTACTATGTGTTAAAGCTTTAATAATTTTGTGAAAAATTAATTTTTTTTACTGAAAATGTAAAAAATGAGCTTGCAGTAACATTAACAAGCAACAACATGCAATAATCTTGCAATTACTTGAAATAACAACTTTATTTTTTAATAATTTTCATATCAAGGTGTAATGATATTAAAAATATTTTTTACCAGTTCAACGCTTGCCATTCAATTGATTATTAAAAATTAATTTTAATATTATAAATGTTATCCTTAATAATAAGATTAATAATATATAATATTATAAATTCAATTGAAAATTTAACTCTGGTCGTAAATTAACTTTTTTATCGAAAGTCTATAGTTTCGAGTTAATAATGTAACTGTTTGAAAGAAAACTCGTCTTTTTGACTTTAAAATTTATTCTTTTTGGCTAAAAAGTGCACTGTGATGTTCTTTATTTAGAATTTATCCTAATAAAAATTAATTCAGAATTTGGGAAATTCGTTTAAACAATTTCAATTATTGTTTGATTAAAAAATTTACTATTTTGTTGAATTTTAAATTGCTTTCTTTAGAAAATTAATTATTTTTGTGAAAATTAAATAGTCGTATTAAAAATTCATGCAGTTCGGTAAAAAATTCAACTGGTTTTGCAGAAAATTCGTCTCTTTAACTTGAAAATTCAACAGTTTGGATGAATTTTTTTTTCTTTTTTGACTAAAAAATCTTTTTTGATTAATATTTTAAGTGTTATGTTGCAAATTCGTCTTTCTGGTTTTACAGCTTATCACTTTAATTATAAATTTTGTTTGAATGAAATTATGAAAGTTTGGTTGAAAATTAAGCTTTTTAGGTTCAGGCTTCAACTGTTTCATTAAAAATTCTTTATTTTTTTTAGTTAATTCAATTGCTTTCAATTTTCATTTAAAATATTTTTTGTTTGAAATATCAACTATCATATTTTTTATAAGAATTTACTTTTTTCTGTTAAAAATTCCACTACTCGGTTCAAATTTGTACTATTTTATACAAAATGCATCATTTTACTTGAAACTTAACTTTTTTGTTAAAAATTCATATTTTAGATTTGAAAATATAACTTTTTGTGGAAAAATCATGGTTTAGGCTTGAAAATTTAATAATTTGGTTAAAACTAACTTTTTTCTTGAAAATTCATATTGAAAATTCAACAATTTGGGTGAAATATTTTTTCTTTTTTGAATCTTTTTTGGTTTTGATGTTTTTCATGAATTCAAATGCTTTTAATTTATAATTAAATTTTTTATTATTGAAATATTAACTATTACACTTTTTGATAAGAATTCATCTTTTGTAAAAGAAAATTAGTCATTTTAACTTTAAAATTCAACCAAAAAAGGTAAATTCTTATAAAAAAATATAATAGTTGATATTTTAACCAAAAAAGATTTTATTTACAAATTTAAAACAGTTGAATTCTAAAAAAACGGATATTCAATAAAACTTTTGAAGCCTCAACCTAAGCAGATTAATTTTCAACAAAACATTTGCATTTTTGCTCAAGAAAAATGAAATTTATAATTAAAGAGATAAATTTTTGAACCAAAGAGAAAAAATAAAAAAAAAATGGTTGAAATATTAATAGAAAAATATTTTTCAGTTAGGGAAGAAAATTTGAACCAAAATGTTGAATTTTAAAATCAATAAGACGAATTTTCTACAAAACAGTTAAATTTTTTACCGAAATGGATGACTTTTTAACGTAAATATTTATTTTAAAAAATATTAATTTTTTAAAGTAATGTAATAGTAGACTAACAATGTAATAGTAGACTTTTCAACCAAAAAGAATAAATTTTGATACCAAAAATACGAGTTTTTTTCGAAATAGGTATATTTTTAACTAGAAAATATAAATTTTTAACAGAACTTTTAATTTATATTCATTTATTATTTATCTATAATATGCATTTTAATGCATATTTACTAATTTTTCTCGGAATAATTAAATTTATGAATTACTATTAAATTACTGGCCAAAGTAGTTTACAAATTTTGAGGCTAAATTGGAACATTAATATATATTCATAACTTATTGACTAAAACCGCTAAAAAAGTTATGAATTTTATTCTGAAACGTGTTAAAAATCTGAAAAAACATTACTTTCGAAAATTTCAAGGCTAAAAAAGTTATGCAGACATTTTTAAAATAAAAAAGGCGAATTTTGCAACGGTTTGTTCACAAATTTTTAAGAGTATTTTTTATTATTTTTTACTAAATGTATAACTTGCCAGAACAATAATTAATATTGGTAATAAATTCCTGATAACATCAAAAATGCTAAAAAAAATTTACTTTTATGATTCATGTCAGAATTTAAAAGATACTTAACGACATTCATTACTGTTCCAGAATTAAACATAATTTTTATGCTGTCTCAGTAATGGTCGGTTTGCGCTAATTATTACTAAACTTTTTCATTAAAATTTTATTTTATTTTCTAAAAAGGGAAATGATCCAATGCGCAATTTGTGTATGGTATGGGTATGGTATGATATGTTCTGGTATGGTATAATAAGTTTTGTTATGGTACAGTATGTTATTTTATTTTACGTTATTTTATGGTATGGTATTGTATGGTATCAGATTTTATGGTATATTATGTTATGGTATGTTATGTTATGTTATTTATGGTATGGTATGGTATATTATGTTATGGTATGTTATGTTATTTTATGGTATGGTATTGTATGTTATTTTATGGTATGGTAAGGTATGGCATTGTATGGTAAGGTATGGCATTGTATGGTAAGGTAATGGTACGGTATGGTAAGGTAATGGTATGGTATGGTATGATATGGTATGGTATGGTTGGTTATTTTATGGTATGGTACGGTATATTATGTTATGTTATGGTATGGTATGTCATATTATGTTGTGGTATGGTATGTTATTTTATGGTATGGTATGGTATTTGTAGTAGACACCTGCAGGAGGATTATGAATCGGCACACAGCTGATATCTTTCGATCTTGAATGCCGTTTAGATGCTTCTCAGAGTTATTGGGAAGTTGGACCGTCCAAGAATCGAGGAGAGTCCGTCCATCACTGATTCCCCCACTCTCGCGATAATCACTTTTGACCCTTTCTCCGGGGCCTTATGGGTCGGGCCCACAGGATGCAGGAGTCCATTCCACATAAATTTTTATGTATCAAAAGCACCTGTGTTTTCCTATAAAAGTAGAGAAAAAGAATTATATAATTAAATATTAATATATAATTATAAAAATATAATATAATTAAAAATGTAAACATTTACAACTGACCCTATTGTTTAAAACTAAGAATTATGGCAATTGATAGATAAAAGATTAAACAATTTTAATGTCAAAGTTGTCGTGATTGAATTATTTAAAATTTAAAGTCCGTACAATTGAGGAATATCAAATTTGAAGTGAATACCCCGATTTCTATTAGAAGCCCTCGCTAATTTGGTCAGAGGAGTGGAAAACTACAGAAAACCATTAAAAACTAAGCTACTGCCGTTGTTTAACAACATGAAAGTAATCCTTTCAAGTGAATGTATTTATCCAAATGATACATAATTTCCAATTTACTCCAATGCATGAATCTCAGCTAATCTTGTTTTCTTGGATTCTACACTTTCTCATTATCCCGCCTGGAAATATCCGAGGTAATCCTAATAGACTGAGGTGCAGCTGCGGTTAGTTTGTTCCCTTCAATCTAAGGAAGTGCTGCGGCGTTTGCATAATTATTATAGCCACTTCGTCTGGCGGAATTGGTGCGAACGGTTCTTACGCTTGTTTTACGAACGCAAAACGGTCCATCGACTATCAGCAAATAACACCCACACAAAGAAATCCTGCAAAGAGCACGGTAAAATTTCAGCCATAACAATGTCTCACGAACGTGAGATAGGTGGTTACAGTCTGTGAGGGAATCAATACGACGATCCCGTGCACCCTGAGGATAGGGTGCGACCCAAGGACGACTACCTTCTACATTTTCCCCGCAAGTGTTTTAGCATATTGTTCACAAGCAGGGATGCTTTTCAGGCACAACAGAATATTCTGGTTACAATCGTCGAAACGGATGATGTTTTGTCAGCTGGTGCCGAAAATTCGATAACGAACATGGTTCGTTTCTCGAAGTCAAGGAGAACTTTGTCAGTCCTCGAGTGTGCAACAGATACAATTGTCGAGAATATAAAGTTCCAGTACATGCGGTACTTCTCATTCTCGAAAATTGACTCTATATAATTGACACACATTGTTTCCACTATTCCCATTCTTTAAAGAATCCATCTTTATTTTTCGTTGAAATTTACTTATTTTTAATTAAAAAGTTTATTGTCAGGTTGGCGACTTGACCAGGAAACTTGGAATGACTGGGGATTTTCTTTATCGGGGAAAAAACGGGAAATGAACGGGAATTTACTTCTGGTCGTAGCAACATTCAATTTTTCGCTGTTTTAAGAATTTTGGTCAATTTAAAAAAGTGATTTTTACTTTAGCTACAGTTGCAGGGCATATAAGTGAAAATAATTATCCTTTTTATATTAGGACAAGAAGTTTCACTTTGGGCAGGGAAATCTTGACATAGAACGTGGAAGTATGAGAAAAATGTACTTTAAGTAGTTTTTAGAGTAGGAGTCGGATTTTGAAAAGGAAATATTTCTAAATTATAATATAATTTTTTTTTACATTTTTCGTTTGGAATTCACCTTTTTCCTGAAAATTCAACTACATTTGGTTAAAACTCTTTTGTTAAAAATTACATTTTTTGTTAAAAGATTTATGATTTCAATTAAACATTCATTTCTTTTTTAAAATGTAACTATTTTGTTAAAAATTAATATTTTTTACTTAAAACGTGATTTTTTTTTGAAAATCGAAGTAATTTGTGCAAAATGCGTCTTTTTGTAGAAAAATAATTTTATTTTTTGAGAATTCATTTTTTTGGTAGGTATAAAATTCAACAATTCCAGATAAAAATGCACCAGTTTGGTTGAAAGTTACCTTTTTCAACTGAAAATTTTAACGTTTCATTTTGGGTGTAAAATTAAACTTTTATAGTTCAAAATCAAAAAATTTAAATGTTAAATTTGTCTTTTTAAATTAAAAATTCATTTAAATCGTTGGAAGTTCACGTATATTGTTAAAAAGTCGACTTTTTTGGTGGAAAATGATTTTTTTTAAACTTAATCTGCTTTTTTAAAAATTTTTCTTTTGGTTAAAAATTCAAGTATTCCAGTTAAATATTCGTCATTTTAGTTGAATATTTATTAATGAGTCTAGAAATAAATTTACTTTATTGAAAAATAAACTGGTGTTAAAAATTTTGTTTTTAATTGAAAATTCGTCAATTTAAATAAGAATTTATTTCTTTAGTTAAAAATTGAACTGTTTAATTAAAAATTGGTTTCTTTTTTTATTTAAAATAATTTTGTTCTTGAACTGAAAACAAGAATACTATTCCAATTGAATATTTCATAATCTTAGTTTAAAATTAATTTTTTTGATTGAGCATTCATTTTTTACATTGTTTGACATTCATCATTTCACTTGAAAATTTATCAGTTAAGATGAACATTTTTTTAATTTTAACTAAAAATGTAACTATTACATTTTTTGTTTAAAATTATTATTCTTTTAGTTCAAAAGTCAACTATTCGTTTGGAAATTTGTCTGCATTGATTGAAAATTTAACTCTTTCGTTAAAATTCATATATTTATTTGAAAAGTTGTATTTTTTTGTAGAAAATTAATCTTTTTATTTGAAAATTAATCATATTGTTAATAAATTTATTTTCTTGGTTAAAATTTTAAGTATTTCAGTTGAATATTCATTATTTCAGTTGCGAATTCATCTGTTTGATTTAAAATTCCACTATTCCAGTTGAAGATTCATAATTTTATTTTAAAAGTTATTTATTTTGCAATTTTTTGCTCTGTTGCGTTAAATGATGTTTAAAATGAAAGTCATAATTTAAAATAAATGTTTGCGACAAACCGGAAAATGACCGGGAATTTGAAATCGTCCGCCAAATCGCCACCTTATTATTATTATTTTTTGGTTTAGAATTAATCTTCCTTGGGCAAATATTATAATATTTATTTAAAGATTTTCTAAGTTCGTGGAAAATTGATTTTCTTAACTGTAAATTTAACAAATGAGCTTGTCATAACATTAAAATACAATAAAATTGCAATAACTTGCAATAACATGCAATAACGTGCAATAAAATTGCAATAACATTCCAATAACATTGCAATAACATGTAATAACACGCAATAACATTGCAGTGACTTTTAATAACACGTAATAACATTAACAAATGTTATTGAAAATTATTGCAATTCAAATTCATTTTCAAATTCAATTGTCTTCTAAAATAAAGATTGTGGTTTAACATTCCGAATTTTGTTTAATAGGTCGAATATTAATTTTTTTTACAAATTTAACTATTTTGTTAAAAGTTCCACTATTTTGCTATTTTGCTTCATAAAAAATAAATTTTTTATTTTTGTTTATGCATTTAACAAATGAAACCAAAGAAAAAAATAAGAATTAATGATAAAATTAATAAATCTTCGTTCCTTTTCTCATTAATACGAAATATCCTTTTTTATTCACACTCTCGCTCGCATTTTGCCCACTAAATAAAAGTAACGGCACCTTCAGCTAATGAGCTTTATCTCCGTACATCACGCGGTCTGTCGACTGGGCGGTAATTTAAAATGTGAATAGGGCCCACCCTGAAAAGGCCTCTACTGGCAGCCGAGAAGGGCGGATATTGTGGGCGATGTAATTCTTGAGCGAAATCTGGAAAACTAATGGCTGGAGAAGACGAAGACTCGGGGTGGAAGTCGCATTATCAGCACGCGCCTTTGTGTGCGTAATAAATCTACGAAATAACTGCCCAGCGTGGTTAGCTAGTTTTTCGAGAAATCAGAGATTATCCTCTCTCGAGTTTAAATTTTGCTCAGAAACGAGAAAACTGCGTTAAACTCAACAAGAATTTTATAATTTGTTTGCATTTAAAGAGTTTACATATGATTCTTTATGAATCGGAAAACATTTTTATTAAAATAATTTCAACTTAAACTTAATAATTAAATTAAAAATTTATTTGTCATTAAAAATTAACTTGAATATGTAAATTCGCCTTCGATAATTAAGTACTTGATCAAAAATACTTCTAACGACCAAATTTAGACTACACCGAACAATCAAACAACAAAAAAATTTTTCAATTGCAATCTGAAAAAAATTCTTGTTAAAAACAAAAATTTCAGACAAAAATAAAAAAAGAGGAATTTTCATCAATTTGATGATTGGACGTTAAGTAGGATTTTTGATTTAGCTTTTAATCTAATTTAAATTTAAAAATTTTTTTAAATACTTGTTATACTAATAGGTTTAATTAAAAATAAATAAAAAATATAAAAAAAACAAATAAGAAAAAGCTGGAATATGCCTTAGGCTGAGTCGATGCGTTTTTGCGTATATGAGCGCGTTTAAATAGTAGTCGGTGCCTTAGTTGGTTACAGTCAGTAGGCTTGCTTTTTGATATCGGTGCTTCAGATCGAAACTCGGCCCTTTTAGGGTGGAAACTCTCTCACGGCAAGGTATATAACTCTTTTTTTATATTGACGGAGGGAGGGGGGGGGGGGTAGAACAAAATTGCTAGAAAAGGCAATAATTTTCTTAACTGTAAATTTAACAAATGAACTTTCAATAACATTAACATGCAGTAACATACAATAAAATTCGATAGCAATACAATTACCTGAAATTTCATTGCAATAACTTACAATAGTATGGTAATAATATGGCAATAACATATAATAATATGCAATAACATGCATTATCATTGCAATAAATTGCAATAACATGCAATAGCAATGCAATAACATACAATAATATGGAAATAATATGACAATAACGTGCAATAAAATAAAATAAAATGCAATAGTATTGCACTAACTTGCAATAAAATTCAATAATATTCCAATAATATGACAATAATATAATAATAACATGCAATACTTTGAAATAGCAATCCAATAACTTGCAATAACATAAAATAACATGGAAATAATATAACAATAACATGCAATAACATGTATTATCATTACAATAACTTGCAATAACATGCCATTATATGACAATAACACGCAATAGCATTACAATAACATACAATAATATGGAAATTATATGACAATAAGATGCAATAGTATAAAATAATATACAATATCATTGCAATGACTTGCAATAATATGGTAATAATATGGCAATAACATATAATGACATGCAATGATATAAAATAATGTGCAATCACATGCAATAATACGCATTATCATTGCAATAACTTGCAATAACATAGAATAATATGGTAATAATATGACAATTACATGCAATAGCAATGCAATAAAATACAATTATATAGAAATAATATGACAATAACGTGCAATAAAATAAAATAAAATGCAATAACTGACAATAAAATGCAATAGTATTGCACTAACTTGCAATAAAATTCAATAATATGGTAATAATATGACAATAACATGCAATAACAATGCAATAAAATACAATAATATGGAAATAATATTCCAATAACGTGCTATAAAATAAAATGAAATAAAATGCAATTACCAAAAATAAAAATCAATAGTATTGTACTAACTTGCAGTAACATTGAATATTATGACAATAATATGGCCGTAACATATAATAACATGCAATAATATAAAATAATATGCAATATCATTGCAGTTACGTGCAATAATATGGCAATAATGCAATAATAACATGCAATATCAGGAAATGGCATTCCAATAACTTGCAATAACATAAAATAATATGGAAATAATATGACAATAACATGCAATAATATGAATTAT
>JAAAKG020197457.1:0-12812 GCA_010014905.2 Druon quercuslanigerum
AAAAGTAATAAATTATATAAAAATATAAAGTCCCTATTTTCCCCCCTTTTAAAAAGAATTCCTCCTTATTTTCGTGATTTTAAGAAATTTTCCTTTTGTCTGCGATTATATTTTTGATTAAGAATTTGTTCATATCTTTTTACTGAAAATTTAAATATTCCATTTTTTTTCTTTTTGCCTTAAAAATTAAATAGTTTTGTGGAAAATTCGTAGATTTTCGTAGATTCGTCATTTTGGTTAAAAATTTATATAAATCGTTAAACATTTAAATATTTTTTAATTTACCTTTTTTTGTTTAAAAATTTAATTGTTTTGTTGAAAATTCGACTATTTGGTGGAAAAATCGAGTAATTTTTTCGAAAATTAATTTTTTTAATGAAAATTCCCTTTTCTACTTGCATTGAACTGTTTCCAATAGAAAATTCAACAATTTTGTTGGTTGAAAAATTAAATATTGTATTTTTCTTCAAAAATTATTCCCTTTTTATTGAAAATTTAACCACTTGTTTAAAAAAATATATTTTCATTGAAAATTCAACTATTTTTTGAAAATTTAATTATTTTGTTAAAAATTGAAGTATTTTGTTACAAATTTAACTATTTTGATTAAAAGTCATTTTTTGGTGTAAAAATTTAACTGTTTCCTTCAAAAAAATTTATATTCTCAATAAGTTTTTTCAGCTGAAAAATAAAGAGTAACATTTCTTGTTGAAAATTCGACTATTTGGTGGAAAAATCGAGTAATTTTTTCGAAAATTAATTTTTTTATTGAAAATTCCCTTTTCTACTTGCATTGAACTGTTTCCAATAGAAAATTCAACAATTTTGTTGGTTGAAAAATTAAATATTGTATTTTTCTTCAAAAATTATTCCCTTTTTATTGAAAATTTAACCACTTGTTTAAAAATATATATTTTCAGTTGAAAATTTAATTATTTTGTTAAAAATTTAAGTAGTTTGTTACAAATGTAACGATTTTGTTTCAAAGTTTTTTTTTGTTAAAAATTTAACTGTTTTGTCAAACATTACTTTTTTGCTGAAAAATATTTTTTTGACCTGAAAAATAAACAGTTACATTTTTGGTTGAAATTTCAATTATTTTGTTAAAAATTTGAGCAGCTTGTTACAAGTTCAACTGTTGTGTTTAAAATGAAATTATTTTGTTCAAAAATTATCTTTTTTGGTCGCAAATTTAACTATTTGGCTAAGAATACACCCGTAATTGGTAAAATTTCATTCTTTTTTGTTTAAAAATTTGGCCATTTGGTTAGAAATAATTTTTTTGTAAAAAAATATTAAACTTGATTATTCTCATTCCTACTATAAAAAATTATCATTTATCCAGATCTATCCAGTATCAACTGGTATATACAATATATGCGATCGTATACCCTAAGTCCTAAAGTAGGACAATTGATAGGTCACACAATGGAAGTATCAAGTTATGGAAGAACGACATAGAATTATGGGGTCTATAGAAAATTCTACGAACTTCATAAATTTTTAATTCAAAAAGACTAATTTTTAACAAAGCAGTTGAATTTTCGACCAAAAAAGATGACGTTAAAAAAATAATTAAATTTTCCACCCTCAAAGATGCATTTCAACCAAATAGTTTAATTTGTAAAAAAAGTTCATTTTTAACAAGAAAGATGTCTTTTGTACCGAAAAAGATTAGTTTTCTACGAAAAGACCAAATTTTCAACCACTTGAGTTAAACAAAAAAAAAATCCTTTTTTTTAAACCGCATAGTTAAAAAAAAGATTAATTTTCTAACAAAAAAAAAAAAACGATTTAATACATGAATTTTTTGCTAAACAGGTAATTTTACAACTTATAAAAAATAAATTTTCAAGAATTGAAAATTTTTTTCAAAAATTCAAACAAAAATAAAAAAATTCTCAAGCCAAAGAAAAAAAATTCAAAATTCAGTTGGAATTTTTTTCCAAAAAAATGAATTTTTACCAAAAAAGATGAATTTTCAACTAAAGGACAATTTTTCAACAAGATGAATTATGCGATAAAAAGAAAAAAATTGGTTAAAGAAGTAGTTAAATATCCAACAAAATCTATTAATTTTAATAAAGGACGGTAATTTTTAAGCCACATAGTTGAATAGTAAAAAAAAATTTTTTAACCAAAAATAGAGCCGTCTTATTTTGGCTTGGAAATTAATTTCAAAATTTTTTAAAACCAATTTTTAATCAAATAGTACAATCCTCAAGATTGAATTTAAAAAAATATTTTCTAACCAAAAATACGTGTTTTCAACAAAATACATGAATTTTCTTTAAAAAAAAAATTTTTTAACTTATAAAAAATGTCGTACAATTTTCAAACAAAAAAAAGGGAAATTTCCAAGTTAATTAAAAAAAAAAAAGATTATTCTTCTACCAAAGAGAAATTTAATACCAGTTGAATTAAACGAGAAAAAAACGAATTTTTTAAAAAGTAGTTAAATCTTAAACGAAATCGAAGAACCTTCAATCAAGAAAGGTAATTTTTAAATAATGTACTCGAATTTCAAACAAAAAAATATATTTTTGAACAAAAAAAGAACCGTCTTATTCTTGTCTTTAAAATTAACTTTATAAAAATAACATTTGCACCCATTTTTTAAATTTAAAAAAAAAATTCGAATTTTCTATAAACCAGTTTAATTTATAACTCGGCAATAAGAATTTATAACTAAAATGATAAATCTTCAAACAAGTTTAAAATGAATTTATTAAAAAAATTTTATTACATTTAATAAATTTATTAATTTAAATTTACTAAATTTATTGATATAAATTTATTAAATTTATTGATTTAAATTTCACTAAAATAGTTGAATCCTCAACAAACAAACAATTTAATTTTTAAATAAACATTTTCAGCTAAAAAATTAATCCTGAGGAACAACAAAAACTTTTTAAAAGAAAATATTATAATTTTTATTCGAATAGTTGAATTTTCAAAAAAATTTATGAACGTTCAACGAAAAAAAAAATTGTTAACAAAGTAGTCCAACTTTCAACCAAGCAGTTTGAATTTTGGATAAAGGAATGGCTTGTCAAAGAAAAATACATTTTCAGTAAAATAATTAAATTTTTAACTTAAAATTAGGATTTTTAACCAAACGAGATACATTCCGAAGTCCAAATATAAGTGTAGATTTTTCAAACCAAAATTTTTAAAAATCTTCTAATTGGTTTTTATTAATCTAAAAATTGTTTTGAAAATTTAATTAGGTATTTTATTGAAACTGCAACTATGTTTTTCTAAAATTTGTTTTTTGAATTTTTACCATTTTTGACCTTTGTTTGTTAAATTTTCTTACTTTTTGATTGAAAATTCACCTTTTATGGTAAAAAATTAATCTTTCTTGGTGGAAAATTCCATAACTTTGTAGAAAATTCGTCATTTTGTTTGAAAATTCAACAATTTTGTTGCATTTTTTACTTTTCTTGACTGAAAAACCTTACTTGATTAAAAATTAAACTATTCTTCTAAAAATTTAACTGTTTTTTTAAATTTAATTTTTAGGTAAAAGTTTTTATTCTTTTGTAGAAAATTCGTCATTTTGTTTAGAAATTTAGCAATTTTGTTATTTTTGTTACTTTCTCGACTGAAAAATCTTTCTTATTGACAAATTCAAGTTGTTTGTGAAAAATGTAACTATTTTTAGTTGAATTTTAATTTTTATTGTTTGAAAAACTTGAAAGTTTAACAATTTAGTTGTTAATGCAATTCTTTAATTAAAAATTAATTTTTTTTCAAAAATTCGTTTTTTTGGATTTAAAAATTCATATATTTTGTTAGAAAATTCGACATTTTGTCTGAAAATTTAACAATTTTGGTGCATTTTCACTTTCTTGCCTGAAAAATCTTTCTTGATCAAAAGTATCAAAACGTAGAATTTTTAACAAAAAAGTTAATTTTTAAGAAGAAAGATTATTCTTCTACCAGCAGAAAAATTTAATACCAGTTAAATTAAACGAAGAAAAAAAAACGATTTTTTTAAAAAGTAGTTAAATGTTAAACAAAATTGAAGAATTTTCAATCAAGAAAGGTAATTTTTAAATAACGCAGTCGAATTTTTAAGAAAAAAATATATTTTTGAACAAAAAATAGAACCGTGTTATTTTTGTCTTGAAATTTAACTTTATAGAAATAAAATTTGCATCCAATTTTTAAATTTAACAATTTTGTAGCATTTTTTACTTTCTTGCCTGAAAAATCTTTCTTGATTAAAAGTTAAACTATTCTTCTAAATATTCAAGGACTTTTTTATTTCAACTTTTTGGTTGAAAATCCAATTGTTTTGTAGAAAATTCGTCATTTTTTTGTAAATTTAACAATTTTGTTGCATTTTTTACTTTCTTGACTGAAAAATCTTTCTTCATTAATTATTAAATTATTTTTATAAAAATTCCACTGTTTTTTTTTTAAATTGAATTTCTTGGTAAAAAAATTTATTCTTTTGTAGAAAATTCGTTATTTTATTTGCAAATTCAACAATTTTGTTATTTTTTTTTCTTTCTCGACAACAAAATTTTTCTAGAATGAAAGTTAAACTATTCTTCCAGAAATTCAAATTTATTTTTATTTCAACATTTTGGTTGAAAATCCAATTTTTTCGTAGAGTATTCGTATTTTTGTTTGAATATTCAACAATTTTGTTTTATTTTTTACTTTCTTGATTGAAAAATTCTTCTTCTTTAAAAATTCAATTTTATATTAAAATTTCAATTGTTTTTTAGAAAATTTGTCATTTTTTTGAAAATTTAACAATTCTGTTGCATTTTTTACTTTCTTGTCTAAAAAATCTTTCTTGAATAAATATTAAATGATTCTCCTAAAAATTCAACTATTTTTTTTTTTTGGTAAAAAATTTTATTTTTTTGCAGAAAATTCGTTATTTTGTTTGCAAATTCAACAATTTTGTTCTTTTTTTTACTTTCTCGGCTGAAAAATTTTTCTTGATTAAAAGTTAAACTATTATTCCAGAAATTCAAATTTATTTTTAATTCAACATTTTGGTTAAACATCCAATTTTTACGTAGAATATTCGTCTTTTTTTTTTTTCAACAATTTTGTTTTTTTTTTTATTCAACAATTTTGTTTTATTTTTTTACTTTCTTGACTGAAAAATTCTTCTTGGTTAAAAATTCAAGTTTTTAATAAAAAATCCAATTGTTTTGTAGAAAATTCGTCATATTTTTTTGAAAATTTGACAATTTTTTTGCATTTTTTACTTTCTTGTCTGAAAAATCTTTCTTGATTAATTATTAAATTATTTTTCTAAAAATTCAACTGTCTTTTTTAAATTGAATTTCTTGGTAAAGAAAATTTTTTCTTTTGTAAAAAATTCGTGATTTTGTATAAATCTCGTGCTTTTGGATTAAAAATGAAATATTTTTGCTTGAAAGTTTATCAGTTTGGTTGTTAATGCAATTCTTCGGTTAAAAATTAATTGACTTGAATTCATAAAAATTGAAAGGGTATTATATTAAATTCAAAATGTGGCATTCGAAAATTAATTTTATTCAAAATAATTTACGCCCCTTATTATTCCCCTATTAGCGTCAAAAATCATTTCCCCGGTTTTACGACAATTTTGGGTTATTTTGTTATTCGCTGTATATAACGTAACTCCAAGAAGGTGGGGGGGGGATTCATGTCTAGACCTATCAGAAAATTAATCACGTTACGTTATCAGAAGTGAATGTCATTTTCTCTAGAAAGGGCGGAAATGTCAGATCAAATAGAATCAAATTGAATTACAGGAGGGCACAGCAACTTCGGGAAAATTAGATTTGCATCTTGTGCGGTTGCGTCATCTTGGTATAGCTACTTTAAGGCTTGAGGATTGATATTGACATATTTAAGTTAATAAAATTTCTTTGTAACTTGTAAATTGATAGAAAATTGATGTTTTTTGTTTTATTTTTCGTTGGTACAAAGGACTGTCGGCGACAGCGTCTGGCGATCCCTCATGTAGATCAGGGATCGCCAGACGCTGTCACCGATCCTTGTCTGCAGACTGCTCCTTTCTCCTGATGAGGAATAAAAAAAAATATAATCTTTTCGCAGCCAGGAAGTAAAAAATATTATATTATATTAATAAATTGAAAATTAGAATAAGTGCGATAAGATTGCTAGAGAATTCCAAATTTTAAAATTCCACAATTTTAACTCTTTCACTTGGAAACTTGTTTAAAGGCCAAAGTAAAAAAATTCAATTCATAATTTCTAGTACTAAAATATTCTGTTTTTTGAGGCTCGAATTTGAAAAATTATTCTTTGAATTTTTTGTTGTTTTAAATTTATTCTGGATATATTTGATTTACAATTGTTTAATTAAAAATTCTTAAATTGAAAAAATGTCGCTTTTTAATTTTCAACACTTACAAGCTCAGGGCTCGGCCTCACTTTAAAGATAAAAAATAGTGTTTATAATACCAAATTTTGAAGAATAGTAGCAAAATAGTGGTGTTTTGAATTTCTAAACATTTTTTTTTTAAGAAATCGATTTATTTCTGCAACAGTGTCTGGCGATCCCTTATGTAGTTCAGGGATCGCCAGACGCTGTCGCCGACCATTTCAAACAGGCTGGCCTTTTTTTCTAATGCTGAATAAAATAAAAAATATAATTTTAAAGAATTATGCGCGATTCCAACGATATTTTACGCTTTCAAATAAAAAAGAATTCAATTTATAAATCCTAGTTCTAAAATCTTCTCTTTTTTGAGGCTAGAATTTGATAAATTATTGGCTGATTTTTTTATTGTTTTGAATTCATTCTGTATATATTTAATTCAGAATTATTTAATTATACATCTTTATATTGAAAAAATTTCCCAGAAACTTTTTAATTTTCAACAAAGCTCAAGGCTTGGACTCACTTCATAGTTCGAAAATTGTATTTATAATAATAAATTTTGAAGAATAGTATCAAAATAGTGATGTTTTGAATTTCTAAACATTTTTTTTTTTTAAGAAATCGATTTATTTCTGCAAGAGCGTCTGGCGATCCCTTTCGTATATAAGGGATCGCCAGACGCTGTCAACAACCATTTACCGCAGACTGGCCTTTTTTTGCTAATGCTGAATAAAATTAAAAACAGTTGTATTTTAAAAAGTTACATCCTGAGTCAATAACAAGGAACTAAATTGAAATAAATTTAAGTATATTAAATTTACAACCAAATAGTTAAACGTTCAAGCAAAAGATTAATTTTCAACAAAATATTCGAATTCTAACCAAATTACTAAAAACAGATTTTTTATTATCCAAACCGAATAACTTTCTGCAAAACGATCGGATTTTTAACCAAAAAGTTATTTTTGAACCAAAAAGTTTAATTGATATAAAAAAATTATTATTAAAAAAATTATTTATTTTGGTATGATTATTTGGTATTATTTTGGCTTGATTTTTAAAAATGCAACTATTTAAAAAACATTATTTAATTTCGTTAAAAATTCGGCTAGTTTTTAAAAAATTCCAATTTTTGGTTAAAAATTCAATTCTTTTTTTGAAATGTTGTCTTTTTCGTTTGAAAATTCAACAACAACAAATTTATTCATCTTTTAAAAATTCGCTCTTTGTTTTTAAATTTCAACTATGAAAAAAAAATGAATTTTCAACCAAAAACGGTTTTACTTTCTACCAAATATACTTACATTTTAAAACCAAAAAATAGTATTTATAACCAATGAGTTAAACTTTCATCCAAAACGACTAATTTTCTGCAAAGCAATCGAATTAAAAAAAAGTTTAATTGCTATAAAAATAGTTGAATTTAGAACCAAAAATGATTAATTTTAACTATGCAGATGTCTTTTCAACTGAAAAAATAAAATTCCTACCAAAAGAAATAAATTTTAAGCTAAAAAACGAATTTTTTACAAAAAAGTTTTATTAAAAATAATTACATTCAACCAAGCAGCTGCATTTGGAATCAGTAAAGAAAAGCTGAAAGGAATAAATGCAAAATAGTTGAATTTTTCAAAAAATAGTTCAACTTAAAACGATAATTGAATTTTTTTTAAATCGTTGAATTTTTTACAAAAAAATATTTTTCAGGCAAAAAAGTAAAAAATGCAATAAAATTTTTAAACTTTTCAAACAACGCCAAAATGTTAAAAATTTGCATTATTTTTTTTAAATGCAACTATTTAAAAAAAAATTAAATTATTTGTAGAAATTTTGTCTTTTTTGTGTGAAAATTTAACGACAACAGAATTTATTCATTTTCGTAAAAATTCGCTATATTTTAAAAAATGCAACTATTAAAAAAAAAATTATTTTTTTCAAAATTCAACTATTTCTTTAAGATCAACTATTTAAAAAATAATAATTTATTTTCTTTTATATTCAACTCCTTAGTTGAAAAATCAAAACAACTTTGTTGCATTTTTTACTTTATTGACTGAAAAATCTTGCTTGGTTAAAAATTCGCACTGTTTTTTTAAATTCATCAAAAAAAAAATTATTTATTTTGTTAAACATTCATTCATTTTATTAAAAGTTCGCCCTATTTTAAAATAACGCAACTATTTAAAAAAAATTATTTCGTTAAAAAATCAATTAATTTGTAGGACTTTTGTCTTTTTTGTTGGAAAATTCAACAACGACCAAATTTATTTATTTTGGTAAAAATTCGCTCGATTTTTAAAAATGCAACTATTAAAAAAAATTTAACTATTTTATTAAAAATTCGATTATTTTTCAAAAAATTTAAATTTTTGGCTTAAAATTCAATTCATTTGTAGACGTGTTTTTTTTTGTTTAAAAATTTAACGACGACGAAATTAATTTAATTTGTTAAAAATTTGCTCTATGTTTTAAAATTGCATCTATCAAAACAAAATTAATTAATTTGGTTAAAAAATCAACTATTTTTTCCAATTTAACTTTTTGATTGAAAATTCAATTCTTTTGTAGAAAATTTGCCTTTTTTATTTAAAAATTCAACAGCTTTGTTGCATTTTTCATTTTATTGACTGGAAAACCTTGTTCGGTTAAAAATTCGCACTATTTTTTTTTAATTCATCAAAAAACAAAAATTTATTTATTTTGTTAAACATTCATTTATTTGATGAAATGTTTGAACTATTTAAAAAAAAATATTTTGTTAAAAATTGAAATTTTTTTTTAATTCATCGTTTTGGTTAAAAATCCGATTCTTTTGTAGGAGTTATGTCTTTTTTGTTGGAAAATTCAACAACGACAAAATTATTTATTTGGTTAAAAATTTGTTTGATTTTGAAAAATGCAACTATTTTTTTAAAAATTCCACTATTTTAAAAAAATTCAACTTTTTGGTAAAAAATTCATTTTTTTTTGTAAAACTGTTGTCTTTTTTGTTTGAATATTTGACCATTTTATTGCATTTTTTAATTTCTTGTCTAAAAAATCTTTCGTGATTAAATAAGTATTTATTTTGCTAAAAATTTGCACTGTATAAAAAAACACTTGTTTTCTTAAAATTTAAACTATTATGTGAAAATTTATTTTTATTTTGTTAAAAATTCGACTATTTTTTAAAAAGTTCAGATTTTTTGTTGAAAATTCAATTCTTTTATAGAAATATTGTGTTTTTCTTAAAAATTCGGACTACTTTTTTAAAAATTTAACGACTACGAAATTTATTTATTTTGGTAAAAATTCGCTCTGTTTTAAGAAATGAAACTATTTAAAAAAATTAATTTATTTTCTTTTAAATTCAACTTCTTGGTTGAAAATTCAAAACAACTTTGTTGCAATTTTTTGCTTTATTGACTGAAAAATCTTGCTTGGTTAAAAATTCGCCCTTTTTTACAAATATTGCATACAAAATTTTTTTTATTTTATTTTGATAAACATTCACTTATTTTATTAAAAGTTTGCACTGTTTAAAAAATGCAACTATTAAAAACAATTATTTTGTTAAAAATTCAACTATTTTTTTCCATTCAACTTTTTGATTAAATATCCAATTCTTTTGTAGAAATTTTGCCTTTTTTGTTTAAAAATTCAACAATTTTATTGCATGTTTTTACTTTCTTGCCTGAAAAATCTTTCTTAGTTAAAAATTCAACTATTTTGTTAAGAAATTCAATTTTATGGTTTGTTGTGCAATTCTAGAATTTTGGTTACATTCTCAGGAATTCTGTAAATTAATTCACTAAATGAGCAGTAGAAATCCTTACTTATTAGTTTCAGTGACAAACTTCTTACTGTTTTAAATTTAGATCTGCGCACAGTTATATAAATTCACCCTTATCTAGAATCTAGATCAGGCGATTAATAATAAATCCATTCTCTCCTTTATTTGCAGAGTCAGAATACGAGAAGAAAATTCGGAGGCTCTCCCGACAGTATTATAAACTGAAAAAGGCAGACAAATAACCCTGAAGCGGCAGAAAGCAAAATACTGCAGCCTCCTCCAGTGACCGAGTGACCGAGAAAAATAAAGGAAGCAGGAAGGAGGAAGGAGGGCGGGAAGGCAGGAAGGAAAGGGTGAAGATCTTGAGGAAGAGGAAAAGGAAAAGAAGAGGAGGAAGAGGAAAAGGAGGAAGAATAAGAAGAAGAAGAATAAGATAGCAGCACAGTGGTGGTGGTGGTGCTAGTGGTGTCTCGTTATCAGGAGAAGTTTGTCGTGAGGGTTCCGGGCGGGGTAGTTGAGAGGTGTGATGTGGTGGAGCCCCCGGGGGGGCCGCGGGGACAGGAGGTGTACAGAGGCAGGCTGCTCGTGAGAGGCCCAGGCTCGACGCGTTTGCCCCTCGGGGGGGCATCGGAGGACGAGGAGGAAGGATGGTGTGACCTCCGGCGTCATCCCGCTCGACGCGGAGCTGCTGGCGGGGGAGGAGGGGTCGAGCAGCTGCTGCTCGACTCTGAGGAGGAGGAGGGGGTGGAAGAGGAGGAGGAGGAGGAGGAGGAGGATCTGGCGAATGCGATGTCGAGGCAGCCTCACGTGAGTCGCGAGATCCGAGATCCTCGCGACCTTCGTGACGTCCACGACCTTCGGGACCTCAGGGACGCCAGGGAGTCGCACTCGACCAGCAGACATCGTCGCAGCGATGACTATGACTACGACCCTCATCCGACCACCGTGGCCTCCGCCTCATCAGCAGTATCGGCACTCGCCAACAACCAGGTATCCAGGGTTCACTATTTTCGAAACTTTTTACATCCCCCTCTACCATTCTTTTTTCACAGGTCAGCACAAAAAACCTTGACCCCTCTCCCCCCACCCCAACCAACCCTAGACGAAAACGATATCAAATCAGGGCAAATTGGGGCATTTTTCACTAAAATAGGAGGGATTACATTCTTTTAAATAAGATTAATATTGAAACAAATAGTCGAATTCTCAAAAAACAGTTGCATTATTAATCAAGAAGTTGAATCTTGAGGACAAAAAGATGGATATTTCAGAAGACTGTTGAATTTTCAACTAAGAACTTTTCTATAAAAAAATTATGAATTTTCAATCCAAAAAGATGAATTACTTTAATTTGAATAAAAATATGTAATTTTTAACAAAATGCTGGGATTTGCGGTTAGACAAATATTTTAATTTTTAAATAACAAAAACTGCTAACTTTTCAAGCGAATAGTTGAATTTTGAATTAAACGAGAAGAATTTTTAACAAAAGATTTGAGTGCTCAAGCTAAAAAGTTGAATGTTTTAGAAAACAGTTGACTTTCAAAGCCAAAAACATGAATTTTCCACAAAAAACGTAAGTTCTAACCGAAAAAGATGAATTTTCAACTACGTGAATAATTAAGCAGTCGAATTAAAAAAAAGTAATCAATTAGTAGCCTTTCAAACTAAATAGTTAAGTTTTGAAGCAATAGCGACGAATGTTTAACAAAATAGTAGAATTTTTTAACAAGAAGATTTTTCAGACAAGAAAGTAAAAAATGTCAACCAAGTTGTTGAATTTTCAAACAAAAAATATGAATTTTCTACAAAACAATTCAATTTACAACCAAAAAGTTTCTTTTCAATCAATAGTCCAACATTTAACAAAATAGTTGATATTTTAACAAGATAGTTGAGTATTTAACAAAATTGTTTATATTTTTACAAAATAATTTAATTTTCAACCAAAAAGTTTCTTTTCAATGAAATAGTTAAATTTTTAACAAAATAGTTGCATTTTCAATAAAATAGTTGATATTTTAACAAGATCGTTGAATTTTTAATAAAGAAAGATTTTTCACTTATGAAAGGAAAAAGTGCAACTAAATTGTTAAATTTTCAAATAAAATGACAAACTTTTAAAAAATAATTCAATTTTGAACCAAAAAGTTCTTTTTTAATCCAATGATTAAAATTTTTAGAAAAAAGTTGAATTTTTAACAAAATTGTTTATATTTTTACAAAATAATTGAATTTTCAACTAAAAAGTTCCTTTTCAATGAAATAGTTAAATTTTTAACAAAATGGTTGAATTTTTAATAAAATAGTTGATATTTTAACAAGATAGTTGCATTTTTAACAAAAAAAGATTTTTCAGTTAAAAAAAGTAAAAAGTGCAACCAAATTGTTAAATTTTCAAATAAAATGACAAACTTTTAAAAAATAATTGAATTTTGAACCAAAAAGTTCCTTTTGAATCAAATGATTAAAATTTTTAGAAAAAAGTTGAATTTTTAACAAAATTGTTTATATTCTTAAAAAATAATTGAATTTTTAACCAAAAAGTTCCTTTTCAATGAAATAGTTAAATTTTTAACAAAATAGTTGCATTTTTAATAAAATAGTTGATATTTTAACAAGATCGTTGAATTTTTAATAAAGAAAGATTTTTCACTTATGAAAGGAAAAAGT
>JAAAKG020197457.1:12912-22912 GCA_010014905.2 Druon quercuslanigerum
TTCCTTTTCAATGAAATAGTTAAATTTTTAACAAAATAGTTGCATTTTTAATAAAATAGTTGATATTTTAACAAGATAGTTGCATTTTTAATAAAATAGTTCACATTTTAACAAAGAAAGATTATTTCAGTCAGGAACGTAAAAAATGCAACAAATTGTTTAAATTCAAACAAAATGACGATTTTCTACAAAATAATTAATTTTTTAACCCAATAGCAGAACTTTTAACAAAAAAGTTAATTTTTAACAAAATGATTTAAGTTTTAACAAAGAGAAATTTTTAGGCAAGAAAGTAATAAAAGGCAACAAAAGTGTTGAATTTTCAAACAGAAAAGACCAATTTTCTAGAAAATAATTAGATTTTCAACCAAAAAGTTGAATTAAAAAAAATTGAATTTTCAGAGAAATAGTTGAATTTTTAACAAAATAGTTGCATTTTTAACTAATATATGAAATCTTGAAAAATAGTTCATTCAAAATTTCAACCCAAATATGCAGTTATACTTTCATGCAAAAGAGGTGAATTTCTTGCCATACAGTTGAATTTCTAATTTGAAGGGATACGTTGTTTATTAAAAAAAGACGAATGCTCATATGACGAATATGAAAAAAAAAAAAAAAAAACGAATATAAAAAATATGACGAATATAGCTAAGAAAGAAAAGAATTTTAACAAAGAAGTTAAACTTTTACCAAAGCTGTTGAATTTGTAATTAAAAAATATCAATTTGCAATAACATAATTAAACTTTCAACCAATGAGTTGAATTTTCAATCTGGAACGATTTTTGCGGTAAGAGAGAGAAAAAATTTTTACCCAATTGTTTCAATTTTAAGCAGAAAAGGAAAATTTTCAAAAAAATTTCAACCAAAATCATTGTTAACAAAGTAGTTGAAATTTCAACCTAGAAGTTGATTTTCTAACAAAAAAATATGAATTTTCTGTGTACATGAATTTTAAATGAAATAGTAGAAGTTTTAATAAAAAATAAAGAATTTAAATAAAATAACTGTATTTTAAACCAAATGATTAAAGTTTCAAATAAAAATATAAATTTCAAACCAAAAATTAAATTCTTGGGTCTTTAATTAAAGCGATTAATTTATAACAACAAAAACTAGAATTTTTAACAAATCAGTTCAGATTTCAACAAAGGCGTTGAAACTAAAAAAAAAATTTTTTTAACAAATAGTTGAATTTTCTCCCAAAATTGTTATCTCTTAAATATTGTCGATTTTTCAAAAAAATAATTTTTTTTGAACTAAATAATAAAGTTTAAAACCAAAAAGACGAATTTTCAAACCAAAATACAACAGTACTTTTAGTCCATCCTCAATGGTTAAAAAATGAGATTTGCATTACTAACTTTGGAACAATATAGAAAATAAAATGTGAATTGCACTGGGAATCCCATTTAAGTCCCTCCCATTTAAGTGCTTCCGAGAATTGTTGCCGCTGCGTTTTTTAATTGAAGCTCGAGGTCGAGAGGCCGACTGTTTACATTCTGAGTGGGCAAATGTTGTGTTCGGTTTAGTTCAAGGTCATTTAGAAGCATGCCCGAAACCGGACTTAAATGGGAGTGCCAGTGTATTAAAATCGTACAAAATGTTGCGACCAGCAATACTACTTCTACTTATGAGATTTTAATGACGAGGACACTAACAAAGGAGCTTAATAACATTGAACAAATAATACATTGAGGGTTAAATATAGAATAGGGGAGGGGGGGGGGTTGATTACTTGCCTTGGCAGCTGTCGATGAACAATGTATGTATTTTAATTCTACTCTCAGCATGTGGAGATGCTACAGAGTAAACCAGGGCAAAAGGATATCCGGAACAAAAGACATGAAAGAGGTCGTTCATATATAGGAATGTGTTTTATGTGTTCGAAATTCATATTCTCGAACTGAAACATTATTTCTCATTTATATCAGACTTATTTAAAAACTGTTGAGGGATAGTTGCCGTAACTACCCCGGGAAATTTTAAGCTCGATATCCTTTTTATTGAAGTTTAGTGGTCGTGCGGTCTGTGTGACCGCACAACCACACGAGCGTCACTATTTTGTAGTTTTATTTAAATTTTTTTCGGAGTTCATCCTATTTACTTAAAAAAAACTACTATTTAGCTGAAAATTAAATTATTTTCTTGAAAAATCGTCTTGTTTGGTAGAAAATTAATCTTCTTGATTGATAATTTATCCTTTTTGGTTAAAAAGGCAACCTTTGGATTAAAAATGTACTATTCAACTATTTTGTTAAACTTCACTGTTTTTTTTTAATTGAAATATTTTTTTGTTAAGATTCATGATTTTAATAGAAAATTCATATTTTTGAGTTGAAAATAATTCAACTTTTTTTTTTTAATTTAATTTAATTTAATTTTTTTAATTAATTAATTTAATTAAATTGTTTCTCTGTGATCTTTATTTTTTACTTCATCCCACTTATAATAAGAATTTTCGGTTTTACAATCAAAGTTATTTCAAGTTAATAATGTTATTACTATTGGGAAGTGATCGGAAAAAGACGGTACTTGTAAAACATTAAAGTCTTAAATTAATTGGGTGCTCAAAGAATAAGACCAAGCTAAATATATGATAGATGAGCTTTCTTTTTTTACGAAAGTGTATTGAGCAGGACATTCACCTTTAGATCTTTCATTGAGAATATAAAAATTATTTTCTTCAAAGAAATCAACCACTCTTTGACCTCTCTTATTTTGTTCTAAATTCAGACTCACTCTTGCGTCAGATGAATTGACATTTTCGCCTAAGAAACCTTCCTCTAATTGATTTAATTGACCCAACTACCCATTAAAGTCACCTCCAACAATTATAGCATAATCAGGAAATTTCAAAGAAATGTCAAAGAGTTTTTCTCCTCGATCATTTAAAGATTTAACAATATCTGAGTTAGAACTAAAGTAAATCGAGCCAACTATTACATTACAAGCATTACCTTTGATTTGTACAAAAATAAAATCCTCAGATACACAAATTGTTTTCATATTGTATTTATTTACATTATTGATAATAGCAAGACCTCCCTTCGCTCTTCCTTTTGCTGACTCTCTTTTAGCTACACTATACGCAATTTGACAGTTAAAGTCTCGATGTGGTGAAATGATGCAAGGGGGCTTCGTGAGCCAAGTTTCACTAACACAAATGATATCGTCTGTTTTGGTGTGGTTGTACATATCTCCTAAATTTCTAAATCCCCTGACATTCCAAAATATGATTCGGGGGGATATCGGCGACTCTGATCCTTTTATGATCTTGGGTTTAAAATCGTATTTTCTTCTTCTGGGTCCTTTTGTAAAAAGCAATCTATTGTGCCGCCTGTTTGTGAGTGTTTAGGTTTCTTAATTATTCGTGCCTTTGGTGGATGACCTCTCTTACGACTGGCAGTTGAGCTAATCGATATACTCGAATCTTCACCATCTGATTGGTAGCTATCCTCTCCTATTTTTAAAACTGTTTTTTCAGTTAATTGTTTATCCTTAAGTAGTTTTTGGATGGATGTCAGATCATAATAGGTATCATCTATTCGAATTCTTGTTCCTCTGATAGACGGTTTTTCCCTTCTTGTTCTAGATTTTGTTGACAATCGCTAAGATTTTTACGAATCTCTCTTTGTTCACGAGAATAATCATTTGATACAGAGATATTAAGGAAACGCAGTTTATAAGCGTTTTTAAGGATGTTATCCTTACATTGCGGGTTGGAAAATGTTATCAGGATTGGCCTAGAACCTTCGATTCTTCCAAGTCTTATAATTTTCTGGAAATTTTCATCGTCTATTTTTATGTTTGCTTCCCTAAAAATTTTTTTAACAGTCTCAAAAAGATTCTCGTTGTTCCTTGGAATGTCTTGAACGTTATATAGGATGATGTTTTTGTATCTTTCTCTGTTGATGAAACTTCCCAGTGTATTTGTGAAAATAGATACCTTCTTCTCAAGGGATTTATTCTTCTCTTCCTAATCAAGGCATTTTGTTTTATAAACATGCAGGTCTTCAAGGATTTTTTTATCTGAACTCTTCAAAATTTTGATGTCTTCTCTCATTTGGTTGACGTTTCTTTTTGTAAATTTCACATCCTCTGGCATTGCTAGAATCAGGTTTTTGAGTTCTTCGTTGGTTGTCATTTTAAATGACTCTAACTGTCCACTTTATAGATTTTGTAGTTCTTAGATTCTTGTATTTAATTAGAAACTTATACACTGTTACACTCACAGAAACTAAAGCTCTTCGGAGAGAGCTTCAAACACGTCTAAACGCTACCGAGGTCATAGGTCGGAACAATAGTAAGAATAACATTTGTAAAGAATCGCTATAAAACTTAAATTTTCAAGAGCTCATTTTTAACGTCTTCCATGACTAAATTTAAAATAATGGGTGATAAAGGAGAGCCCATAGGGCAACCTGAAATTTGTTTATAGAATTTATTATTAAAAGAGAAAACTGTATTATTGAAAATCGTTCTAGTTGCAATTAAAGACAAATTTTTAGTTATTTTAGTTAAATTCTTGTTTAGGTTAAATTTTTCTTCTATGCAATCCATAGCAAGTTCTATTGGAATACTATCAAACATAGATATTACATCAAGTGAAACGATATAGTGTGTGTTTGGAACTTCTAAATTTTTCAAGTTTTCTTTAAGATCCCAACTATTCTTAACAAACGGATTTGTTTGTACAGAGAGTGGTTTTTAAATATTAGAAATGTATGTTGCTAAATTAAAAGTAGGTGATCCCACTGCAGAAATAATCAGTCTCAAATTTAAATTTGGTTTATGAACCTTTGGGAGAGCATAAGCTTCGGGAACAACACTGTTATGTATTTTTAATTTATATGATGTTTGTTCATTAATTAGCCTTTTCATTTCCCATCTGATAGCAATATTATTGCATTTATTTTCAGTGGTTGGAATAAGACTAGTTTTGATGTTTTTATAAAGCATATCATTTTTTAAAGGTTTTCAATAGTTTTGATATATTCATTACGATTAGCCGCTACTGTAACATTGCCCATATCGGTTTTTCAAAAAACTAAATCATTATGTTTCTTTTGAGAGGTTTCCGTATTTTTTTTAAAATTATTAGAATTTTTAAATTTATTTAAAAAAATTATAAATTGAAATTAGTTAAGTTGTACTTTTTCTAACATTAAATTTTAGTTCCTCATTTTCTACATTCTTATTACAATTTTCAATACTAGCAATCATACTATTTACTGGAATCTTATTGACTTTAAATAGAATACTATAATTATTGCCATAATTATGAATTATATTATTTCATTTATAATTTATATAATTATTGTTATTATATTATAAATAACAAAGTTTAAAAAAAACGGTCGAAGAAAGTTTATAGTTGTTTTGGAAACTCTAAAAATCAAGTAAATTGATATGCTACCTACACCCTATTTTTTCAAGATTTCCTTAATTTGTTAAATTTTACTTGAAAAAATATTGTCGATTAAAAAATTTTGTTGGGTACATGACAAGCAGAAAAGGTATTATTTGAAAAGTGAATAGAGTAAGGTGAAGTTGATCAAATGTGTACATAATTCTTGTATTTGCATTTCGAACCAGGAACTTGTAAAAATGGTTTGTTGGTGAAGGTGACGAAATGTGATCCAACACACACACTATTCGTTACGTTTCAAAATTTTATAAGTTTCTTTAAATTATTATTGATATATGCACAGCCCTGAATTAATTCAAATATTTTTACGAAAAAATTGGTAGCTTTCCATTATCGAATTTATAGACATTCTCTACCAATCTTTAGTGAATCAATTTTCTCTAATTTGAGTAGAGTTTCGAGAGTTAATAGTGAATTTGCATTAACTGATATTTATATGAAAAAAAACTTTATTGCAATGCTTTAGAAAAAAGATTTTTATGACAAATTTTAAATCTATTTGATTAATATAATTATTTAATATAAAAAATTCCATAGAATATAATGCAAGTGACATGACATGGAAAATTCTCAATTTTTTAAATAGTAAATTCTCTTGGTAGGTTGAATATAAAATTTCTTGTCCTTTTTCAATTTTAAAAAGCGTTAAGAAAATAAATATAGATTTTAATTGAAAAGATTTTTATTTTTGTCAATTTAACGATTTTAAAACAGTTTGTAGTAATATTAAATAAAATTATATTTTTTTGTGTTGGAGGGTAACTTTTTTAAAAATTGAAATTTTAAACTGAATATTCATTTTTTCTGATAAAAAGTTTACGAAATTTTTTAAAAATTCGTCCTTTTTGTAGAAAATTATTCTTTTTGTTTGAAAATTTATTCATAAGCTGTTTATTTTTCCGTTTTAAATCGTCTTTGCAAATTTCCTAAATATTATTTAAGAATTTTTTAAGATTTGAAGAGACTTTATTTGTTTATAATGAATTAAATAAATTTGGTTAAATTGCTTTGCTGTTCAAGATTTTGTTTATAAAGTTATGTTATGCTTTTTTCTTTCTTTTTCTGAATAAATGTAAAAAGGAGTGAAAAACGGTATGTTTCAGAAATTCTATTTTAAAAATTTTTTTTTGTAAATAAAAACAAAGTCATTTTTTCTGAGAAAAATAATATTATAGTTAGGTGAAAAATTTTATTTAGGAAGTTTTAATTTTGCTTCATTAATTACTTCATTTTTAAATTCAACTAAACTCTTTTTTAGAAGAAAATTTAAGTTTTTTTTTCTAATATTTGTTTTTAGGATTTAAAAATTAATCTTATTTAGTAGAAATTGCATCTTTCTTTTATAAAATTATAACCGTTTAGTTAAAAATCATGTTCTTAGATCAAACATTTTACTATTTTGATTGAAATTTTTCGTTGAACCACTTTGATAAAAAATCATTTTTGTTGAATATTCAAAATTTGATTTGAAAAATCCTCTCTTTTCTTGGACCATTAACTATTTTAATAAAAATTATTATTTTTTTAATGAAAATTCAACTGCGTTGGAAAAATTAAACTGCATTTTTATTTTCATTATTTTTATTTTTAATAAAGATTTATCTCTTTGGAAAAACATTGAACTATTTCCATGAAATTTAATTAACGTTTTTGCTAAAAATTCACAGTTTCTGGTTGAAATTTCAATTTTCATGCTAATAATTGAGCTTTTGATTAGAATTTTAAACAATATTTAGGTGATAATTTTTTTTTCTTGACTAAATGATTAAAAAAAAAAATTTATTAAGTTATTTGTTGAAAATTTGTCTTTTTGGTTTAAACTGCTTTTTTAAAAATTAAATTTCATCTTTTTTAGTTGAGATAAAACTAATAAACTTTTTTGTTGATACTGCCCTGTTAAATTATTTTGTTAAAAATGTGTTTCTTTTCTTATAAATTAAATTATTTTGTTAAACAGTCACCTTTTTTGATAGAGTAATCTTTTTTTTAAAATAAGAGTTTTAAATTTGTATTTGAAATATGGTTCTAACTATTTAAATTTTTTTTATTTATCGGTTTTAAATTAAGTTGCACCTTTGTTGAATAAAAATTTAACTGTACGCTTAAAAATTCGACAATTTTGTTAAAAATCCATAATTTTTGGTTGAATGTCTACTATTTTGTTGAAAATGTTACAATTTCGAAAAAAATTTATTTCTCGTTTAAAATTTATATGTTGCTGTTGAAAAATTAACTGAAATTATTTTCTTGTTGAGAGTTAAATTTAAAAAAAAATTTTTTTTTTATTAAAAATTTATCTGCATTAGCACAAATTTCATCTTGTTTGGATAATGTTTGGAACATAATTCATTGTTAAAAAATTCATATTTCAAACGTGAAAAATCAAATATAATTTTCTTAACAGAAAATTCAAATGTTTCTTTGAGAACTTATATTTCTTTAAAAAATTCATCTCTTTTAGTAAAAATTTCATTTTTTAAATTAGAGATGTATTTTTTTTGTTAAAAAAATTATTCTTTTTTGCTTGGACGAATAGCTTTGTTAAGAAATAATTTTTTTAAATATTTATTTTCTTAGTTAATTATTCATTTTTTTGTTTGTTAAAAGTTGAACTATTTTGCTAAAAATTAATCTGTTTCGACTGAAAATTCAACAACTTGCGTAAAATTTAAACAAAATTAAAAAAAAACTATTTTTTTCATTGAAGTCTTATTTCTAGATCAAAATTTAACTGTTTATTGAAAAATATTTTTTTATTCTGGTTAAAAATTAAATTTTGAACTGAGAATGTAAATTTTCCATTTTTTCAAGCTTGATCTTTTTTATTAGACAATTGTCCTTTTTTTTTTTAAAAGGAATTTTTTTATTATTTTTAGTTGAAAAGTAATTTATTTTTTAAAAATTGGATTTTCGCAGGAAAATTCTTTTTCTGGCTTGAAGGTTCTTGAGTGAATTCCACTCTAGTGCTATTCATTAATTTTTCTTGTTAAAAATTCAACTATTTTTATTTAAAGTCTTTTTTTATAGCAGTAAATGTATTTTTTTATTTAAAATCAATTATTAAATTTAAAATTTAAAATTTTGTATCTGAAATACTGTTAAATTCTGTTCCTAAAAAAACTAAATTTGCATATTAATGATATGAATCAATAACAAGCAAAAAATTTAAATATTTTTGGTTTAAAGTTAAATTTTTTAAATTACAAACCACTATATTTTTTTACGGAACTCGTTTTCTCAGATTTGAACTTCTAGTATTTATTTCATTTTAATTATTCGGTTATAAAATCAATCTGTTTAGTTAAAAATTCAACACTGTTAAAAAATTTTTAATTGCCTCGATTGTTTTTTGTAAAAAATTAATTTTTTTATTAAAAATAGATCTTTTCTGTAGAAAATTTAAGGAATGGGTAGAACTTTAAACTTTTTTTGTAAAAAAACGTTTTGTTTTCAAAAAATAATTTATTTTGGTAAAAACTTAAATCTGTGGATAAAAATAAGTTTTTTTTTTTGCTTTTTAGAATATATTTTTTTAAACTGAAAATTATTAACAATATTTGTAAATAGAGACCCTCAATGACCAGAATTGATTTAAAAAAATTTAAAATTATTTTGTATTGTTTAATCGACAATATTTATTGGAAACTTTTTAGGAAATATATTTTTTTTATAAATCCACGTTCCATTAAAAAATTTCAATTTTTTATAGAAAACTAGAAAAATGCAGAACCTTAAGAATGTTAAAGATCAAAAACAGGATTCTGTTAATTTTTATTTTTACATATTTAATTAGGAAATATCTGATTTAATCAAATTAGTAATTTTTTACTAATCATTGGTGGCCTAAATTCCGTTAATCAAATCCTTAAATTTTCACTAATAATTAACTAATTTTTAACAATTTTGATTCAAAGAAGCAATAAAGTATATGTTAAGTTAAAAAAAAATTAAATTAAAATAAACTTTTGTAGATACTTAAATCCATCCTCATTCTAGGAAAATCATTTTAACAAAGTTCGCTATATAATTCAAATTTTATGCAGAAATTTTGAGAAATTTAAAACCGAAATTAATCTTGAAAATAAAAAATAGAACTATTCAAAAGTAGCATTTTCAAGAATTAATTAGTTGTTATTTTAAACTTGAAAAAATTCATTTTTCTTCTAAACTTTGATCAAACAAGCAGAAAACAATATTTACCATTTTTATGGACGCTGAATGACGATGAAAATTTCAGAATATGACATTCTTATTGTGTTAATTGTATCAACAATTTTATACCTTCGATTTTTTAATAAAACTTTTGTATTTTTCAGGTTTTTGATTTGAACCTTTTAATAATTAATATTTAGAATCTGAAATAAATTAATTTATTTGTATCAATTTTAATTTAGCCAAATAATTCATTTTAAGATTGAAAGAAATTCTACTTTTTCTTAACTTTGTTAAAAAAATTAAAAGATAATTTTTTGAATTTGAGGAAGACATCGTTTTATTGTTTGAAAAGAGTTTACAACTTTTGAAAATTATCTTATAAAGTCCAAAATATGTTAATAAATTTTTACCA
>JAAAKG020197468.1:0-23925 GCA_010014905.2 Druon quercuslanigerum
TTAAATATTAAAAAAACAGAGGCAATTCTAGCGGGAAACTTTGAAAAATCTTTGTTCAAAAATGCCCTGGGGTATTTCGGACCCCGTGTGCAAGCTAAGGGTTAAAATAAAAATAATTCAACTTCTAATATAAAAATTAATCAGTTAAAAAAAATTTAATTGTTTCAGTTTTAATGTTTCTAGCTTAAGATTGGTTAAAATGCTATAATTTTCAAATTAATTGGTTGATTCCTTGATTTAGATCATTGAAAATGATAACATGGATTTATATTTTTGGAACTGAATCTGAATCTTTGAACTCTACAATGTTATAAAAGTTTAATTTTTAAAAATTTTTTAGTTTAAGTGCATTTAATAGAAAATAATTCGATTAAAAAATGTTAGTACTTTCTATTTTATAGGTGTAAGTTATTGAGCATTTGAATATAAATTTTTTTAATTACAAAAACTTTTAAACTTTTATTTTAAAAGTTTAAACCTTAAGAGTTCCATCCTGAGTGCTTTAATTTGCAGTTCATTTTTCATTAATTCAAAAGGAAAAATGATTAGTTGGAGAGATCGAATTTTTAAATTAAATTGACCGTGAAAAATGTGTGCGAAACGGGAAATGACCAGTATTTTTTCTTTGATTAAAACGGTCACAGTCACCCTGAACAAATAAAAAATATACAGGTCTGGAAAATATAAATTGAATCAAATTTTTAAAATAATTAGGTATGTTATTCATTAATTTTTTTCTGAAAAACGATCTCATGTCGCTCAGAACTTGCGATTGCCGGTCGGGTGCTTTCCCATTAAGCTACTAGAGAGAAGAATTCTCTTTTTTAGAAAGACCCGCATTATTGTCAGGTGTTACAATTCAATTTTTTTAAGGTATATGTATTATCATCAGATGATAACAGAATTTCTTAAAGCCTTTACAGACTAGATGGAGCGACAAGAGATATTTTAAAGAAAGAATTTAATTAACCAATTTTTAATTCATAGCACCATCTAGCCTGTAAAGATGTTGTGAAATGCTGGCATTCTTTAATATTAATACGGATTCTTTTTAAAAAAATTGACTTGTAATACCTGGCATAATAATGCGTATATTTCTGAAAAAAGATGTTCTCTCGATCTCTCTAGTAGCTTAATGGGAAAGCATCCGGCGGGAAATTTAGTGTTCTGTGGTTCAATTCCCAGCGGATCGAAAGAAGATATTTTTTCAGAAAAAATTAATTAAAAAACATTTCATTCATAATTTCATCAAGACTGTAAATAAGTTAAAACAATTCTATTATTCTCTGATGATAATACAGATTCCTTAAGAAATTTTAATATCTCTCTAGTAGCTTAATGAAAAAGCACTCGGCGGGCAAGCGGGATTTCTGTGGTTCAATTCCCAGCGGAGCGAAATGAGAAGATATTTTTTCAGATTTTTTTTTTAAATAACATTTAATTTATAATATCATCAAGACTGTAAACAAGTTAAAAACTTCTATTATTCTCTGATGATAATACAGATTCCTTAAGAAATTTTAATATCTCTCTAGTAGCTTAATGGGAAAGCACCCGGCGGGCAATTGGGAGGTCTGTTGTTCAATTCTCAGCGGAGCGAAAGGAGAAGATATTTTTTCCGAAAAAATTTAATTAAAAAACATTTAATTAATAGTTTCATCTAGCCTACAAAGACGTTAAAAAATTCTATCATTCTCTGATGATAATCCCTGTCAGGGATTTCGATGAAATTCACTTATAAAACCTTTAATTTAAATTCAGAATTAGTCAAAATTCGATTTTTGCAGATAAACCAAGACTACCTGAAAACTACCAAGAAGAAACATGGGAAAAATTGCGGGAAGCCGTGGTGGCGATACAAACGAGCAAAAGTATACGTTATTCCCTCGAGGAACTTTACCAGGCCGTCGAAAATATGTGTAATCATAAAATGGCCTCAACACTTTACTCTAATTTAACCAGCTTGACGGAGTCCCACGTCAAAGCGAATATCGAGCAGTTCGTGGCAGAATCCATGGACAGACACATTTTTTTGAAGAAAATGAATGAATGCTGGCAGTCGCATTGTCGGCAAATGATCATGATTAGGAGTATCTTTTTATACCTCGACAGAACCTACGTTCTGCAAAATTCCGGCATTTCTTCAATTTGGTAGATAACTTTCTTTAAGAAAAAATAAATAAATAAAAATAGTGTAAGTATATTCTTGGTAGAAAATCACTGTGAATAACAATCTGTGACTTATTTGTTTACAGGGAAATGGGACTTTATTTATTCAGGCTTCACATTGTTTTAAATAACCTCGTACAAACACGAACCGTGGAAGGACTTCTCATGCTCATAGAAAAAGAACGACAAGGCGATACGGTGGATCGCACTCTTCTTAAATCGTTACTCAGAATGCTCTCTGATTTACAAATCTATCAAGACGCCTTCGAAACAAAGTATGTACTTTTGATTTTCCGGGTGGTCGCAGGTCAGGTATTTTTAAGAAAAAAAAAAGAGGGAAACGTCAGGTTATTTCTGTAAGAGGCACTTTAAATAACTAAAGAATAATGAGGACTTTTTTTCTCAAAAGACTTTTCAATCATTTTTTGAAAAGATACAAGTCACTGTAGTCCTTTTCTAAACGACTTCAAGTAATTTATAATAGATTTCAATAATTTGAAGATATTCTAAGCGATTTTAAAGATTGTGTTTTGGAATATTCCAGAGTATTTTTAAAGACTCCAAGGAACTTTTTTGGTTTGAAATTAATTTTTGACTAAAAGTTCAGTTTATTAAGTTTATTTCAAATGCAAATTTGTAAATTCGTTCTCTTATGTTTGAAAATGAATTTTTTAACTAAAAATTTAACTATTCAATTTTTGGTGGAAAATTTTGTATTTTTTAGTTAGAAATTTAACTATTTGGTTGAAATTTTCTCTTTTTTAATTAAAAATTCATGTTTTTGGTTGAAATTACATTTTTATGAAATCTTTTTAAGTCTGTGAAATGTTTTGATATATTTGAAATCTTTGAAATCCTTAAAATATTTCTGAAATGTTTTGTCTCTTCTGAAATCTTATAAAATCTTTGAAATATTTAAAAATTAGGTTGGCCGCTGAACCGGGAATCCTGTAAAATCGGGAAAGGACCAGAAATTTATGAGACCGGAAAAACCAGGAGACGAGAGTTAATTTATTTTTCGATCGGGAATTTTACACATTTTTAGAGAAAAAAATCTTCAACTTATTTTGATTTCAACCGCTTTTCAAATAATTAGTTAAATTGTAATCTTTTTAAATTACGATTTTAATTAGTTTATAACACGCAATTCGAAAATCTTTTGCATTAAAAATTTTCCATTGCAAATTTGTTATTTTTAAGCGTACATTTTAATTTAAAGAGTTTAAAAATTCAGTTTTAAAATCTTAAAAGAATTGGAATTTAGAAGCGTTTAAAATCCAAGATTTTTGATTAAAAAAACATTTTTAGTTTATCTAATGTGAATATGAATTAATTAATTAATTAAAATTGAACTAAACTTTAAGATTTAAACAGAAAATAATAATTGATTTTACAAGACGATTCAAAATCAAAGGCTTTTATTAAATTAAAAATATTATTTCAGGCTCAAATATTCAATTTTTAAACTATTCAATTAGAAATTTTTCAATCAAGAAAAAGCAGTAATTATAAATCAAATATTCATTATTAAACAAACAAAAAAATTAAACGTTGAACTAAGAAGTTTTCAAAAAATTCAAAAATTAATTTAAAATTTGAAATTTAAAATATAGATTTTGGCGGATGTCAAACAAACAATTGAGAAGCTTTTTAAGAATTCTGAAACGCTTTAGAAGAGTAAAAAACATTTCATAGAAAAATTGAAAATGATTTTTTATTTCGAAAAATTAATTTAAAGAGAATGTTTAAAAAGATTAAAAAAATTATTAAAAATCAATTTGGACGATTTTAAGGGAAATTTTTGAATTTTGCAGAATTTGAACAAAATTCGTAGGGAAAAATTTTAGCGAAACTTTCGAATAATTTTAAAAGATGCTTAGAAGCTCTGAAAACAGTGTTTAAAGAATTAAAAAAATTTTAATCTCAAACAACATTTAAAGTGTTTCAAGATATGGAAAAAATAAGTTTATTAAAAAAAATCTAACCGTTCTATTTTTAATGTTTCTAACTTAAAATGATATAATTTTGAAAATTTTTTAATGCATTGATTGATTCTTCAATTGAGAGCACTGAAAATAATAACGTAGATTTATATTTTTGGAAGGAGTTTTTTTTAAAATTGCAATATTAAATGGAATTAGATGCTATTTTGTTTGAAACCAATTTTTTGACTGAAAATTCAGTTTATTAAGTTTATTCGAAGTAGCAATATTCAATTATTATATGACAATTTATCTTTTTAATTTTAGATTCATGTATTTTCAATAAAATATTTCTTCGTTGATAAAAACGATTCTTCTATTCCATTTTTGTTTGAAAATGGATATTTTTTTATGTTAAATTTAACTTTCTAAACAACTTTTTAATAGATTTTAATAATTTTAAGGGATTTCTAAGGATTTTAAAGATTTTAAAACATTAAAAAAATATCAAGGTATTTTCCAGAGCTTTAAACATTTAGAATCGATTTGAAGGAACTTTTTTGAAAAATCCAATAAATTTCCAACAAATTGTAATGGATTTTACGGCATTTTGAAAAATTCGAAGGAATTTTTAAGAGCTTTAAAAATTTGGTAGGGATTTCCAAAGACTTTTGAGGGTTTGAAATATTCCAGGGTATTTTAACAGATTTTGAGAAAGTTTTATAGATTTACATAATGTGAACCGATTCCAAAAAATTTTAGGGTATTTTTTTGACAATTCCAAGGAGTTTTAAAGATTTCGAGGGATTTTAATTATTTGAATGAATCTCTAGAGTTCTGGAAGTTTTTAAAAGAACTTTCAAGACATTTCCAAGGATTTTAAAGATTTTAGGATATTTTAAATCATTCCCAGAAACTGCTAATTGACTAGTTTTCAAGAGTTTTAAAAACTTTTGAGGGAGTTTGAAAGCTCTGCAGGTATTTTAGAGAATTTTCAAAGATTTCACGAACTATTATCAGATTTCGTTTAATTTCACAGAATTTAAAAATATTTTTAAGGATTTCAAAGCATTTATTCACAAGAATTGGGAAACTTCAAAAAAATTCCGAAGATTTTCGTATATTTTAAGATTCCCAGACATTTTCAATTGGTTTCAATAATTTGAAGGGATTTCAAATAATAATTTTTAAGATCTTAGGTTATTTTTAAAAATTCCAAGGAATTTTCCAGACATTTCAAAAGATTTAAAGGAGTTTTCAAAAGATTTTAAGGTATTTTTAAGAATTTTCCAAGAGTTTATGAAATATTACCTGATTTCCCGTAATTTTACATCATTTAACAATACTTCTATAAATTTCAAAGAATTTAATAACAATTTCATTCATAATTTCATGACTTCATGTAATTTCATAGAATATAAAAATATTTTAATAGATTTCAAAGCATTTATTCACAAAAATTGAGGAATTTCAAAAAATGTTGAATATTTTAAGATATTTCCGAAGATTTTCATATATTTTAAGATTCCCAGAAATTTCCAATTGATTTGAATATTTCCAGGGGATTTTAAATAATAATTTTAAAGATCTAAGGGTATTTAAAAAAATTCCAAGGAATTTTCAAGAGCTTTTTAATGAAATTTAGAGGGATTTTAAAAGATTTCCAAGGCTTTTAATGATTTGAAAAAATTCAAACAAATTTTTGTAGAATTTTTAAGAATTGTGGAAGATATGGAACGATTTTATAGGACCCGTAAGGTATTTTAAAGCATTTTCCAACATTTCACGTAATATCATCAGATGTCATGTAATTTAATAGAATTTGAAAATATTTTAGCGGATTCCCAAAAATGTCCATTTTCATTTAATAATTTGAAGGGATTTTTCATTATTTCAAAAATTTTAGGGTATTTGTAAAAATTCTAAGAAATTTTCAAGAGCTTTAAAAACATTTCTAAGGATTTGAAATATTTTAGGGTATTTTAAAATACTTCAATGAATTTTCTATTCATTTCATTAATTTAATGTCATTTCAAAGTATTTACAATATTTGAGAGTATTTTAAATTATTCTAAGCATTTTCATGGGCTTTAAAAGGTCTCAGGAAATTTCAAAAGCTTTGGAATATTTCAGTGAATTTAAAAAGATTCCAAGGAATTTTTTGATTGATTTCAATGATTTAGAGGGGTTTAAAAGGATTTAAAATATTTTAAGGTATTTAAAAAAGTTGGCATGGGTTTTTTAAGAGTTTCATAGAATTTCGAAAGATATAAAACAATTTTATAAGACCCTTGAGATTTTAAAAGATTCCAAGAATTTCATCAGCTGCCCGAGGATTTCAATGATTCCAGAAAATATCCTATTTCATAGAATTTTAATGGATTTCAACGATATCATTCTCAAGAAATAAAAAATTTCGTGGGGTTTTCAAGATTTAAAAAGATTTTCAAACATGTTTTCCAATTAATTCGAAATAATTTTGAATTAACTCTGATTTCTTATTAATTGATTCTAAATTATTTAAAATTCGTTTGAATTTTTTTAATTCACGTGAATTTCCCCAAGTTGTACTCAATTACACGGATTTTTTTAATTAAAATTTTTTTAGTTTTTGTTTGAATTCATCAGATTCTTTTGACTTCCTTTAAATTTTTCTAAACTCACTTCAAACTGAATGATGTCAATGATTTCTTGCATATTCTTGAATTCTTACAATTCACTTGATTTTTGTTAAATTTACCTTGAATTTCTATGAATGTCGTCGAATTTTTCTTATTTTTCTTATTTTCCTTAAATTCCTCTAATTCAGTATAATTTTACTGGAATCTTTGGAACTTTTTGTATTTTTTCCAGTTCATTATAATTCTTTTGAATTTAACCTGAATTGTGTTGATATTTTATGAATGTATCCTGAATTCGTTGAAATTCGTATGGAATGCTTATAAATTTCATCGGCTTTATTTGAATTCTTTTGAATGAAAAAAAGTAACTTTTTCGGTTTAAATGGCAAGATTTTTTAAAGTAATTTAGGCTATGGCAGACCTGAGAATAAAAAAATAAAAATTATAAATTTATGTTAAAAATGTTACAAAATTAGAATTTTGGTCTTTAAATATTAATGTGCAGAATTGCTGAAAATATAACCAAGAATCGGACGATCAAATTTGGACAACCACCATAAAATGTTCCTATGGAAATTTGAAAAAAAAATTTCTTAAAATAGAAAAGAAAAAAATATTTTTTGGCCAAAAAGAAAAAAGAGGAAAATGGAATAATTTTTCTTTCCTTATTTTTATTTTTGTCCAATAAAGTAAATTCTTTTCTTTTTTTAGGAAAAAATTGTCATCTTCTTTTCAAATTTAAATAGGAATATTTTATGGTGGTAGTCCAAATTTGGTCGTTGGATTCTTGGTTTAATTTTCAGGAATTTTGCAGATTAATTTGATTAAAGGCCGTTAAATAGGATTTGATTCTCATTTAAGTTTATTTAACTTTAAATATTAATTATCAATAAAAATGGAAAATTAGTCAGGGAATATTGAAAATTAATTTTTGCGGCCATCCTTATTTCATTTTTCTATTTAAAAATTTAAACTTCATTAGAGTTCAGGAAATAAATAAATTGTGCGGAAGAGGACTAATAATTTCTTTTCTAGGTTCCTTCAAGCGACAGAAAGATTGTACGCAGCGGAGGGTCAACGACTGATGACAGAACATGACGTTCCCGAGTACCTGGCCCACGTAGATAAACGCTTGCAGGAAGAAAACGAGCGTCTGTTGCATTATCTTGATACCTCCACAAAGTAAATTTTATGAGAATACTAAGACAATTATAATTTGCAAAATTAATGAACATATTCAGGGTGGCGATTTGACCAAAAAACCGGGAAATGGCCCGGGAATTGAATTTAAAAACCGGGAATTTCCTTCTGATCGTAGCAAAATTGAAGTTTCCATTCTTTTAATAATTTTGAGCAGCTTAGAAAAGTGATTTTTACTTTATCTACAGTTGTAAGACATATGAGTGAAAATATTTATCGTTTTTATTATAGGAACGGGAATTTTTTGAAAGAATTAAAACTGGGATTTAGAAGGGAGGAGTTTAAAAAATCGCTGTTCCAAGCATAATTTAAAAGTTCTTTCTTCCGAAGTTTAGATAAAAAGAGTATTTCTGAATTATAATATACATTTTGTGCACATTTTTCGTTAGGAATTTACCTATTTTTTCTTGAAAACTCATCTACTTGATGTTAAAAGCTAGATTGTTCTTTTTTAAATTAATTTTCCTCTTGGAAGATTCATCATTTTAATTGAAAAATTCATCTCTTTTTAAAGGCATAAGTAGTTTGTTGAAAGTCAATTCTTGAATTAAAAATTTAATTATTTCATTAGAAAATGTAACTCTTTGGGTGGAAAGTTGACCTTTTCTAGTACAAAAATCAACAACTTGGATGTAAATTAGTCTTTTTAAATTTAAAATTGATTTATTTCGTTGGAAAGTCACGAATTTTGTTTAAATATTCTACTTTTTTGTAGAAAATCGGCCTTTTTGGTAGAAAATAATTTTTTTCTTTTGAAGTTAATTCAAGTATTTTAGTTAAATATTGATAATTTTAGCTGATAAGTTCATCCTCTAGGTTTGAAATAATTTTTCTTGGTTGAAAAATAAACTCTTTTGTTGAAAATTAAATTTTTTATTGAAGATTCATCATTTTAATTAAAAAATAATTTCTTTGGTTGAAAAATAAGTCGTTTGATTGAATAATTTGTTTCTTTTTTGGTTGAAAATAATTGTGATCCTAAACTGAAAATAAAACAACGATTGCAGTTGTATGTCCCATAATTTTAGTTGGAAATTCATTTGTTTGGTTCAATATTCATCTTTTGACTGAAAATTTAATTCAATTTTTGGTTCAGCAATGATCTTTTTTACTAAAAATGTAACTATTTCATATTTTGTTGAATATTGATTTTTTTTCTAGTTCAAAATTAAACTATTTCGTTAAACTTTATGTGTTTTGTTAAAACATTGTATTTTTTGATAACAAATAATCTTTTTTTTTTGACAATAGTATTTTTGTTTGAAAATTAATCTTATTGTTTAAAAATTATTATTTTTGTATGAAAATTCAAGCATGTCAGTTAAATATTTATAATTTTAGTTCTTTTATGTTTCTTTTGGGTTTTGAAATAAATTTACTGGTTTGAAAAATAAAATCTTTTTTGGGAAATTTAATTTTTATTGAAAAATTATCATTTTAACTGAATATTAATTTCTTTTTGTGAAAAATAAGCGGTTTTATTGAAAAATTGTTTTTTCTTTAGATAAAAAGGAATTTTTTTACCGAACACTTAAATACTTTAGTGGAAGTTTTTTTCTTTTTTGGTTGAAAATGATTGTTGTCCTAAACTGAAAATGAAAAATGATTCCAATTGAATATTTCATAAGTTCGGTTGAAAATTTATTTTTTTGGTTGAGCATTTTTTTTACTGAAAATTTAATTCAATTTTTGGTTCAAAAATTATCTTTTTTTAGTTTGAAATTGATCAGTTAATATAAAAATTAATTTTGTTACTAAAAATGTAACTTCCATTTTTCTTTTGAATATTGGTTTTTTTCTATATCAAAATTCAACTATTTGGTTGAAAATTTGTCTCTTTTAATTGAAAATTCAACTATTTCGTTAAAATTCATGTATTTTGTTGAAAAATTGTATTTTTTTTTAAATTTTAATATTTTTGTTTTAAAATTCGTATTTTTGTTTGAAAATTTATCTTATTGTTTAAAAACTCTTCTTTTTGGATGAAAATTCAAGTATTCCAGTTAAATATTGATCATTTCAGTTAAAAATTTATCTTTTAGGCTTGAAATAAACTTAATTGGTTAAAAAATGAACTTCTCTATTAGAAATTAATTTTTTTATTGTAGATTTATCATTTTATTTAAAAAATTATTTTTTTGGTTGAAAAATTAACGGTTTTTTAGCAAAATTGTTTTCTGTTTGGATAAAAAGGTATTTTTTGACGGAAAACTTTACAATTTTTATGAATGTTTGTTTCTTTTTTGTTTAAAATCATTTTTATGATAAACTGAAAGTAAAAAAAACTTCCAGTTAAATATTCCATAAATTTAGTTGAAAATTCATTATTTTGGTTAAACATTCCTTTTTTGACTGAAAATTTAATTCATCATTCAATTCAATCAGTTAACATGAAAATTAATTTTTTTACTAAAAATGTAACTATGTCATATTCTGTTGAATATTGATTTTTTTATAGTTAAAAAAATAAAAACTATTTGGTTGGAAATTTGTCTCTTTTAATTAAAAATCTTTTTATTTTGACGATTTTTGTTTGAAAATTAATCTTATTGTTTAAAAATAATTATTTTTGGATGAAAATTTGAATGCTTCAGTTAAATATTTATAATTTTAGTTAATAAATTCATTTTTTCGGTTTGAGATAAATTTACTTGGTTGAAAAATAAAATCTCTTGTTGGAAATTTAATATTTTATTAAAGATTTATCATTTTAACTGAAAATTGATTTCTTTTGTTGAAAAATGAGCGGTTTTAGTGAAAGATTGTCTTTTTTTTAGATAAAAAGTCATTTTTTACCGAAAACGTAACGATTTTAATGAAAGTTTGTTTCTTTTTTGGTTGAAAATAATTTTTGTTTTTAACTGAAAATACTATTCCAGTTTAATATTCCATAATTTTAGTTGAAAATTTTTTTTTACAAAAAATGTAACTAGATCATATTCTGTTGAATATTGATTTTTTTCTAGTTCGAAATTTACTATTTGGTTGAAAATTTGTCTACTGTAATTTAAAATTCAACTATTTTGTTAAAAATCATGTATTTTGTTGAAAAAATATATTTTTTATGAATTATTGTTTTTGTTTGTTTTAAAATTAATATTTTTGTTTGAAAATTAATCTTATTGTTTAAAAATTCTTCTTTTTTGATGAAAATTCAAGCATTCCAGTGAAATATTTATAATGTTAGTTAAAAATTCCTCTGTTTTGTTTGAAATTCCACTATTCCATTTCACTTATTTTGCAATTTTTGGTCTGTTGATGTTAAGAGGAAAAATTGAAAAACTCGATCAGGAAAACCTGAAAATGACCAGGAATTTGTAATCGTCCGCTGAATCGCTGCCCTAATCTTTCATCCTTAAAATTGTCATTTTTTTGTAGTTTTTTCATCATTAATATGTTTTTTTTTTCTTCAGATTTTCTCTCATCCACACGGTAGAAAAACAATTGTTGTCAGAACATGTTTCGAGCATTCTACAAAAAGGATTAAGTGGATTATTAGACGAAAATAGAATCCACGATCTGTCCCTTCTTTATAATTTGTACAATCGAATCAAGAATGGACTCGTAGAGCTGTGCTTAAATTTCAATAGTTACATTAAGGTATGTTTCTAAATGTGCCGTGTTTTTTTTTCTTATACTATTTTGTAATCAGGAAACGTCCATTAATTACGTAAGGATTTTTTTCAATGAATTTTAAGAGATATTGAAGGATTGCGGGAGATTTTAGAGAATTAAGAACGATTTCAAGGCATTTTTAAAAGTTTCAAAATAAGTTACGGTATTTTAAAGAATTTTAGAGGATTTCATCATGTGATATTGAAGTCTTTTCAAAAAATTTGAAGGACATCAGGAGGTTTTAATGGGATTTCAAATCGTTAAAAGGTTTTAAAGAAATTTTAGAAGATTTATAAAGACTTCAAAGGATTTTAAGCGATTTCAAAATATTTCAAAGTATATCCAAGTATTTTAGAGGTTTTTGTAAGATTTAACGGAATTTCAAATGATTTACAAAATCCAGGTTAGCCACGAAACCGGGAAATAACAATGAATTTATTTTTTAACCGAGAATTTTATAAATTTGTAGAAAAAAGTCTGTCAGACTATGATTTCAACCGTTTTATAAATAATTAGTTAATTTTTTATCTTTCTATTATGGTATAATTCAGTTGAGAATGCATAATTCGAAAATCTTTCACTTTAAAAATGTTCCATTTTTTATTTTTATTTTTAGGCGTACATTTTAATTTCAAAATTTTTAAAATGCAGTTTCAAAGACTTAACAATTAAAACTTAGAAGAATTTGAAATCCAAGATTTTGGATAAAAACCATTTTTGGTTGATCAACGGTGATTATAAATTAATTAATGATTCTTCAAATTGAACTGCACTTTTAGGATTAAAAATTCATTCATACATTTTAAATTGCTCTATTAAAAAAATATAATTTTTAAATCCTACTCTTAAATTTTGATGTATAAATAACAATTAAATACCTATTATTATTAGAAAAATTTAAGTAAGTTCAAGAGGTATTTGTAAGTTTAAAAAAAATTAATTTAAGAGTTTGAACTGATTTTAAATAATTTAAAACGACAAAATCCGGCAATTCATACGAAATTTTCGGTGCAAATAGTCCAGGGCCTAATTTGAAACAAAAAATTTAGACACTTTTTAAGAATTTTGAAAGGCTTCAGATGAATAATGAATTCTTTCCTTGGAAAATTGAAAATGATTATTTATTTCGAAAATTAATTTAAGAGAATATTTAAAAAGATTTCAAAGTTTTATAAAATTATCAATAATGAATGTGGAACATTTTAAGGAAATTTTATTTAATTTAATTTTAATTATTTATTTTAAAATTTTATTTAATTAAATTTAAAAAAGGCAAAATATGTGGATGTTTCAAGACTTTTAAATTAAATTTTGAAGCATTTTAAGGATGTTTAAACTATTTAAAATAAAAGTAATATAGCTTTTAATTTAAGAAGTGTTTGATTTATTTAAAAAATGTAATTGTTCAATTTTATAAAAGTTCAAAAAAAATTTTATTTGGCGTTTAACTTTAAGATTTTAACTTTAAGTTTTAAACTGTAAAAATTTTAATACTTTGAACGTTAAAAATTAAACTATTTCAATTGGAAAGTCTTAGTAGTTAAACAAATGTAAACGCCTGATTGAAACTTTATAAACTATTGTTAATTTTCAAATAACTTCCAAATAATGTATTCTCAATTAAATAATTTGTAATTAAGAAAAGATAAATTGCTTCATATTTTGAAATGTTTGACTGTTCATTTAAAATCAGTAATTATAAAACAAGTATTCCAAGCTAAACGAAAAAACTCCGAACATTGAACGTTACAATTTTAATTGTTCTATTTAATCTTCTAGTTAATCTTCTTTGCCGAAAATTCATATTATTGGTTAAAAATTTACTTGTGCGGTTAAAAGTTCAGTTTTTTTGTTGAAGATTAATCATTTTGTTTGAAAATTTATTTCTTTCGTCAACAATTTAACTATTTTTTTAAACAATCATGTATTTTGCTTTGTTGAAGATCGATCATTTTAATTTGAAATTCATTTTTTTTTTGATAATTGAACTATTTGTTCGAAAAAAATACATTTTTAAAATTAAAAATTCTTTTTTTTCTATTGAAAATAACTTCTTTTAACTTAAAATTGAACTAATTTGTATTTTAAAAATTAGGTGGTTTAGTTGAAAATTCATCTGTTTGGTAAAAAATTAATATATTTTGTTGAAAATTCATCTATTTTGGTAGAAAGTTTATCCTTCTTATTGAAATTTAGTTTTTTTAAATTGAAAATTCATCTATTTTATGGAAAGTTAATATCTTTTGGTAGAAATGTATGTTTATTTTACTTTTTTTATAATGATTAGCGTGTTTTCGCTGATGGTTCAGTGACTTTGTTGAATTTTCTTCACTTTTTATTGAAATATTACCTATTATAAGGAAGGAAAAAGAAATGAAACAAATAAATAATGATGTGATGTATATAATTTTGTAAGCAGTTATTTTTAACATCAAGAGCAGGTGTCAGAATATTTTAAAATAATTTGTAGAAACTTATGTAAAAAATGTTTTAAAGCCCCCCCCCCCTATTTTACGTAATTAATAGATGCTCCTTAAAGAGTTTGTATAAAAATTAGAAGTTCCATAATAAACGAAACATTTCTAATACTTCGAATCTTAATGGGTAGAAGAAAGGAAAAACGATAGTGATAGACCCCGAAAAGGATAAGACAATGGTCCAGGAACTCTTGGATTTCAAGGATAAAATGGACAACATAGTCAACACCTGTTTCCATAGAAACGAAAAGTTTGGGAATAGTTTGAAGGAAGCGTTCGAGGCGTTTATTAATCAAAGAGCGAATAAACCAGCCGAACTAATAGGTAAATATCTGGTTATAAATCTAAAATTATCATGGAATTTTTTTTTAGAGCGTGCTCAATTAAAAAAAAAATATATATATATATATATAATATAAAATTAAGAAACAATGTTGAATTAATAAATAATTGACCTAATTTATTGAAATATATCTTTTTTTGTCTAAACATTTGCCTATAAGGCAGTTTTTAAACTTAAAATTTTGAAAATGTGTGATTTTTTGGATTATTTCTTTTCATTTTTGGAAAATGTAATAATTTGAACTGATTATTTCAGAATCAACCACAATTTTTTTTATTTGTTAAACTAGCTTTGTACTACTAAATTTAAACATTTATCTGAAGGTTCATTTTTTTCTTTTTTGTTGTTGGAAATTTGGTTTCAACTGAAAATTGAACTATTCCATTTGTGATTAAAATATTGATATTTTTTGGTTGAAAATTTAACTATTTGTTAAAAACTTCATGTTTTTGTTGAAAATTTGTCCTTTTTGGTTTACTTTCAACACCTTTTAAAGAAATTAATTTTTTAGGATTCATCAATTCAGATGAAAATTCATCTCTGGTTGAAGATGTAACTCTTTTGTTGAAAATTACTCGGTTTTGGTTGAGAATTCCACTATTGTTTGAGAATTCGTCGTTTTTATTTAATTCAATTGTCTTTGATTTAAAATAAAAAATTGTGTTTGAAACATCAAATATTACATTGTTAGTCAAGAATTAATGTTTTTTTTTATTGAAAATTCAATTTCTTTGTTAAAAACTGAATAACTTTATTTAATATTCAGTTTTGTTACAATTTAGCTATTGCAGCTACAGATGCAAATTCAAGTTCAGAATCAACCACAAAAAAATGTTTTTTTATTTGTAAAAGCATTCTTGTTTTTTATGGAAATTATTTTTTCAACTGAAACTTTAATTATTCTATTTTTACTTAAAAGTGTATATTTTTCTGTTGAAAATGTAACTATTTCGTAGAAAATTGATGAATTTGTTAAAAGTTCGTCCTTTTTCTAAAAAAAATAATCTTATTGATAGAAAATTCATCTTTTTCCTTGGAAATTCAACAGCTGGTGAGACTTTTTTTTCCTTCACCGGAAAAATCTTTCTTAGTTGATAATTAATTTAAACAATTTTTAATTGAACTATTTCAGTTGAAGATTCAAATTAAAGTATTTTATTTGGTTTAAAATTTATGTGTTTTGTTTAAATATTGCTATTATCTGTAAACTCTTCTATTTTCAGTTGAAAATTGACTTTTTTTTGTTGAAAATTCAATTTTTCGTTAGAAAATTTATGTAATTTGTTGAAAAATCGTCCTATTGTACTAGAAAATTAATCTCAATGGTTGATAATTCATTTTTTTTGTTTAAAAATTCAACTAATTTTGAATCTAATCCATTTTTAGTCGAAAATGTATCTTTTTTAGTTGGAAGATTTTACTGTTTGTTGGAAAATTCATGTATTTCATTGTAAGTTAACTTTTTTGTTAAAAACTCATTTTTTGGAATTGAAAACTTACACTGTTTTGTTAAAAAAATTTCTTTAAAAAATTTCTTTCTTGACAACAAAATTTTTTCTTGGTTTAAGTTCAACAATGTTGTGATAAATTTGGCTTTTTGGCGTAAAATGATTAATTTTGCGTTGGCAATTCATATTTTTTGGTTAAAATTCAACTACTTAATTGAAAGTTGTTGAAGATTTAATTAATTTGTTGAAAATCGACTTATTTCGTTAGTTGAGAGTTAGTGTTTATAACTGAAAATCGAACTATTATTTATAATTTATCGTTTTTTTTGTTGAAAATTATTTTTTGTTTACTGAAAATTTAACTATTTAACTTTGAGTTAGACATTTTTTTCGTAGTTGATAATTGAACTATTTTGTTAAAAAATTAGGTATTCTTTTGAAAATGAACTATTTGTTGACAATTTATTTCTTCGGTTTCAAAATTCAAATGTTTGGTCGAGAAATCTATAAATTGGTTCAATAAATTTTCTTTTTTGGCTCAAAAATCTTTCTTAGTTCAAGTCAACTCTTTTATAGAAAATTCGCCTTTTTGGCTTAACAGTTAATACATTTTTAGTTGAGAATTCATCTTTTCCGGTTTAAAATTCAGCTACTTGGTTGAAAATTTTTGAAGATTTAATTCATTTGTTGCGAATTCGTCGTATCTTTTTGGTTGGAAATTATTTTTTTTAATTTGTATTTTCTTCCTTAAAAAATTAATAGGCAGAAATTCCTTTTTTAAGCTAAACTATTCTACAATGGTTAAATATTCAAAGTTTTAGTTGAAAATTCACTTTTTTAAATGAAAATTCTACTATTTAGTTAAAACTTAACTTTTTCATTAAAAATTAAACTATTCCAGTTAATGATTAATCATGATAGATGTAAATTGATCTTTTAGCTTTAAAATTAGACTATGCCAGTTGAAGATTGAAATTTGACTATTCCATTTTAGTTGAAAATTGATCTTTTTTAATTGAAAATTCAACAATTTGTTTGAAAATTCATTTTTTTTGTCGACAATTCGACTCTTTCAATAGAAAATTCATCTTATTGGTTGAAAAATCAACGGATTGTTTAAAAAGTCATCTATCGTGTTTACAATAATATGAAAAATATGAAGATAAAACAAAAATTTGTTTTAATTATTATTAAAATGGTTATTAAAAATGTAAAATGCTTTACTGTCTCCGTACACAGAAAAATTATACCTGGAAAAACCTGATGTTGTCAGGGAATTTTTTGTTCATTTGAACTTTTTGAACTTTTAGCAAAGTTCGTGGATTGCAAGCTTCGTGCAGGGAACAAAGAGGCCACTGAAGAAGAATTGGAACGATTACTCGATAAAATCATGGTGCTATTCCGGTTTATTCATGGAAAGGATGTTTTTGAAGCGTTCTACAAAAAAGATTTGGCGAAGCGTTTGCTGGTTGGAAAATCGGCGTCCGTTGACGCTGAAAAGTCGATGCTTTCCAAGTTAAAGCAGGAATGCGGAGGAGGATTCACAAGCAAACTCGAGGGAATGTTCAAGGACATGGAGCTCAGCAAAGACATTAATATTGCATTTAAGCAAGTGAGTAGAAATTATGTAATTAAATTTTTTGAATCAGGGTGGCGATTTTTTTCAGTATATTAATAATATTGATCAATTTAGAAAAGTGATTTCTACTTTATCTACAAGCCAAAGCATTGTTTAAGTAGGAGTTGAACTAAAATTAATTTATTTAGGCGAAAATAAGTTGTTTTTTCATTATTGTTGGCAGTTTTGAAAGTGTGTCATTAGGCAATCCATCACAAAAAACTATAATGTGCCGTAAATTAATGATTTCAAATAATTTGAAGGGATGTTAAAAAAATGGAGAAAAATTGAATGAGTTTGCAAGAGATTTTATAAGACTTTCAAGCAGTTTAAGTGATTTTAAAGAATGCCAAACAATTTCCTGAAAATTTATTCAAAAAGATTTTAATGCATTTTAAGAGATATCAAGGGATGTAAAAAATTGAAGTATTTTAAAGAAGTTAAGTAAATCTAAAGGATTTTAATTAATTTGAGTTAATTTCGAATAATGTTAAATGATTTTAAAGAAGGTGAAGAAATTTTAAAAAAGTTCAGAGGACTTTAAGGATTTTTAAAAAATATCACAGGATTTCTAAAAATTCAAAGGATTTTCAGGAATTACTGGAGACTTGGCGCGGGACTTTAAAGTTTCTTTCTAAAGGACTTAAAAAATAATTCAAAAAGGTTTAAGGATTCACAAGAGACTTTATAAGATTTTAAGACAGTTTTAGTGATTTTAAAGAGTGTCAATCGAGTTATTGAAGAGGTATTTAAAAAGATTTTATTCAATTTTCAGAGATTTTAAGGGATAGCAAAAAGAATGATCCTAAGGATATTTAAGAGATTTTAAGGAGTCTAAGAAAATTTAAAGTTTCTTTTTAAAGGATTTAAGAATAATTCAAAAAATATTAATAATTTAAAAGAGACTTTATAAGATTTTAAAACCTTTAAAGAGCTTTTAAAAAATGCAAGTGAGTCATTGAAAGGTAATTTAAAAAGATTTTAATGAATTTTAAGATTTTTCAAGAGGTTAAAAAAATTCAAAAATTTTCAAGAGATTTTAAGGAGTTTAAGGAAATTTAAAGGATTTTAATTATTTTAATCAATTCTAAAAGAATAAGGCTCAATGATTTACAAGAGACTCTATAAAATTTTAAGACACTTTTAGTGATTTTAATGAATGTGAAGCGAGTTATTGCAAAGATATTTGAAAAGGTTTTAATAAATTTTTAGATATTTCAAGGGATTTACAAAAATGCATAGATTTTAAGGATTTTCAAGACATTTTAAGAAGTATAAGAAAATCTAAAGGATTTTAAGAGATTTGAATTATTTTAGTAAATTTAAAAAGATTTAAAATGATTTTAATAGAATTTGTAGTAGTGGTTTTAAGGAATTACTGGAGACTTGGCACGGGAGTTTAAACCTTCTTTTTAATTTCTTTGTTGAACCTTTTTTTCTTTTTTGATTAAAAATTATTATTTATTTTAACTGAAAATGTAATTAATATTTGAGATAAATATTCCATAATTTTGGTTCAAAATTCAGCTCCTTTGGCTTAACATTAATTTTTGACTAAAAATTTAATTATTTAATTTTTGGTAAAAATTAATATTCTTAGTTAAAAATCGATTTTTTTGGCAGAAAATTATCTTTTTGTTTGACAGTTAGTTTTCTTGATAATAAATTCTCCTTTTCGGTTAAAAATGCAAGTTTTCCGTTAAAAAATATATATATCTAGTTGAAAATTCATCCTTTAGGCTGGGAATAAAATTACTCGGTTGAAAGTTAAATTCTTTTGTTGAAAATTAATTTTTTAGTTGAATATTTATCATTTTAATAAAATGTACATTTCATTGGTGAAAAATTAAACTATTTGATTAAAAGCCTCTTTTTTCTTTAGGTGGAGAGGATTTTTTTTGTCGAATATTGAACTTTTTTTGTAAAAGATTGATAATTTTAGTCGGTTTATCTTTTGGTTTGAATTCAACTATTCCAGTCAAAGATTTACCATTTCAGTTGAAGATTCATCATTTTAGTTAAAAATTCATCAGTGTTATGTTGTAAATTGAACTATTTTCTTGAAAACCCGTTATTTTTTATTGAAATTAATTTTTGAAACTAAAAGTTTAACTATTCCATTTTTTGTTAAAACGTCATATTTCTTGGACGAAATTTTAACTTTCTTCTAAGAAATTCAAATTTTTTGCTTGAAAATGCAATCATTTGCTTAAAAATTCAACTTTTGTTGTTGAAAATTCGTCTTTTGTGCTTGAAAGTACAAAAATGTTTCTTTTTCCCCAGTATTTTCAAGAAACTTATCCCTTTTCTGTTTTTTTTTTAACTTAAATTCCAACTGAATAAAGAGAACCCAATAACAAAATCTAACTATTTTTAGTTGAAAAGTTTATTTTTATATTTTTTGTTTAGTATTCATCTTTTTTAGGTAAGAATTTTATTATTTGGTTGAAAATTTAATTATTTTATTGAAAATGCCACTATTTTGAACTTTTTCTTTTGAAACATGATCTTTTCGGGATTAAAAATGGAATTTTTCCAAAGAATTCGACTTCTTAGCTTGAAATTTTAATTTTTCTTTTAAAAACCGAAATATTTTTAAAAATTTTTGGCTTTTTAACTTGAACACAGAACTTTATTGATTGGAAATTCGTCTTTTTTGGGGTAAAAAACTATTTGGTTAAAAATTCTTATATTTTTTTGGAAATATGTGATTTTCTAGAAAAATAATCTTTAGGGTTAAAAATTTAACTTTTTAGTTACAAATTCTGGGATAAAAATTAAATTTTTTAAAAAACATTCGACGTTTTAGCTTGAAAACTCGATTTTTCTGTTAAAAATGCATATCTTTTGGTAGAAAATAAATCTTTTTTGGTTGAAAACACCGTCTTTTTTGGTTGAAAATAAATCTTCTAGGTTCAAAATTCAACTCTGGATAAAAATTCATATATTTGATTAAAACTTGATCCTTGTCGGTAAAAAAATTAATCTTTTAGGTTGAAAATTCATCTTTTTAAAAAAAAAATTTGGCTCTACATAAAAATTTTGTTCTTTCGTTAAAGATGCAACTGTTTTCATCTGTTTAAGATTTAAATTCAAAGGTTTTCAAAACTACTTAATTGGAAATTTAACAATTTAATTAAAAATTCATGTATTTTATTAAAAATTCATCATTTTCGGTAGAAAATTAATCTTGTAGTATGAAAATTCATCGTTTCGGTGGAAAATTCAACTGTTTATGTAGGAATTCATAGATTAACTTGGAATTTGTATTTTTTGGTAGAAAATTGATCTCTGTCAAAAATTAATGTTTTGTTGTCTAAAATTTATCTCTTGCTAGAAATTTAAGTTCTATTATTATTATTATTGTTATAAATAATCTTGTTTTGATTACAAATTCAACTATTTTATTATGTATCCGTATTTTTTAGTTGAAACATTATTTTTGTCGTCAAAAATTCATATTTTCGGCTAAAAATTAAATTACTTGGTTGGAAGTTGAACTACTTTATTTAAAATGTTTTTTTCTTCAGATTCATTATTCTTGTTCAAAATTTATTGCTTCATAAAATTTTTAGCTATTTTGTTGAAAATTCTTCTTTTTTTAATAAGGTTTTTAACTAATCCATTTTTGTTTGAAAATTAAATTTCGTAGTTAAGAATCCATGCATTTTATTAAAAAATCGTTATTTTAATGGAAAATTAATCTTCTTCCTTGAAAATTAATCTTATTGGTTAACAATTTATCTACTTTATTAAAATTGCAATATTTGCAATTAAAATTTTAATTATTTTCATTTATACTTTTCGGGGTTTCTAATTAGTTTCTAACGTATAGCACCGACATATAAATATGGCAATTAATGATTAAATCTTGTAATGAAATGCATTACAATTTGTCTGAACATTACGTGGAAAATTTAATCTAGAAATTGTGATCGTGGTTTTCTCCCTCGAATTTAACAGCAGCATTTTATCTAATATTGTAAATGTAAGTTGATTAATTAATTTTGTAATGGAATGACAAATTTTTAGCTTAAATTAGTCAATTTTTTTGAAGTACGTTAGTCGTTGATAGCCCTGGCAATTTATGACTGTTTCTTTCTTTTTTTTAGTATTCGGGAAATCTACAGAATGAACTGTCGGCGAGTAACCTGGATTTGACTGTGTCGATTCTTACGATGGGATACTGGCCAACTTATCCTGTGATGGAAGTTACTTTGCCCTTGGAGATGGTCCAGTATCAAGACGTATTTAATAAGTTTTATCTAGGAAAACACAGTGGAAGAAAGTTACAGTGGCAGCCCACTTTGGGACATTGCGTTCTCAAAGCCTGGTTCAATCAGGTAATTTTTTAATTTAATTAAATTTGAAGAAGCTGCTGAGAAATATTCTAGAAAGTCAGGAACACAATTTTCTTTAGATTTTAGAAACTTAACGACCGAACATATAAATATCAATTTCGTAAATAAATAAACGTGGAACCTGAATGAAGTCAGGTTTAGAATAGAAAATGTATGGTTTAAAAATATGCAGTGTTAGAATTTTTTACTTTGTATAGTACTTTTGATTGAGAATTCATCTTGTGTTTATTATTTTGCTGAAACTTCCACAAGCTTTATTAAAACATAATTATTTTGGGTTGAAAATTCAACTAGTTTGTAGAAAATTCGTCATTTTGGATGAAAACTTTTTTTTTCATTGATTTTTAGATTGAATTCGAATTTTTTCGGTTAAGTATGAATTTTTCCATTTTTCGCTGAGAATTTATCTTTTTTTATCTTGAAATTCAACAATTGGTTTAAGATATTATTTCTTTCTTGGCTAAAAAATTTTTCTTGCTTGAAAATTTCACTATTTTTATATAATTTTCATTTTTTTTTTTGGTAAAAAGTACAACTATTCGGATGCAAATTAATTTGTTGTGGTTGAGGATTCAACTCTTTTGTTGAAAAATCGTATTTTTTGGGTTGAAATATGTTCTATGTTTTCTTGAGAATGCATCTTTTTGGTTGAAAATTTTACTACTTATTTGAATATTGTTTTGGTTGATGATTCATCATTTTAGTTTTAAAAAAATCTACCGATAAAATCAACTTTAAAAAAAATATACTATTTGATTGAATGTTTAACTGTTTCTTTGAAGAATCATGTGTTTTGTTAAAAATTCGTCTTTTTGGTAGGAAATTAATTTTTTTTTTTTAATTTTAACTAACTTTGAAAAACGTTTTGTTTTGGTTAAATATTCATTCAGATTTCTTCTCATCAGTTAAAAATTCAATATTTTTTTTAAAGCTCTTTTTTTATGGAAAACAAATGTTTTTAACTCAAATTTAACTTTCATTTTTGTTAAAAATCTATGTATTTTGATCGAAAATTCTATTTTTGGCAGAAAATTTATTTAATTAGTTGAAAAAAAGTTGGAAGATTATTGGTTGAAACTTCATCATTTTGTATGAAAATTCATTTCTTTGGTTCAATTTGTCATTATTTTGTTGACGTTTTTTTGTTTTGTTTGGAAATTAATTTTTGTAGCTAAAAATTTCACTATATTTTTTTGTTATAAAATGGTCTCTGTACTGTAGTTTAAAATTCATGTAATCTTTTGGAAATTGGTATTTATGGTTGAAATTTTAACTATTTGGTTAAAAAATCGGCTTCGTGACAATTTGGTTGAATTTTTTTTAACTGAAAAATCTATCTTGCTTAAAAATGTATAAAGTAACTCTTTTGGTATAAAATTCATTTTTTTTAAGTTGACAGTTAAACTGTTTTGCTTTTGAGGATTCAGGTGTTTTGTTGAAAATTCATATTTTTTTCTTGAAATATTAACTATTACATTTTTCGTTGAGAATTCATATTTTTTGGTTCAAAATTCAACTACTTGAATGTGGAACTACTTTTTAAAAATTCATTCTTTTTGTTGTTGCCGATTCATCATTTCAGTTGAAATAATTTTGTATGAAGATGTAACTATTATTCTGCGGATTCTTTTTTTTATGGGAAAATAATAATAAAAATAATAAAAAAAAATAAAATCAACTTTTTCGTTGAAAATTAATTTATTTCGTTGAAAATGTAACTATTTGTCTAACAATTCTTTTTTTAAGTAGAAAGTTAAACTATTTCCTTGAAAACTCATGTAATTTTTAAAATTAATCTTGTTTGGTAAAAAATTAATTTTCTTGTTTGAAAATTCATTTTTTCGTTAAAGATTCTTCTGTTCAGTTTAATATTTAGCAATTATGTAGAAAATTAGTTTTTTTAATTAAAAACTGATTTTTTTACTGAAAATTTAACTATTCCATTTTTGTTAAAATTACATTTTATTAAATTAAAAATGCATGTATTTTGTTAAAAATTCAGCGTTTTTTGTTTAAAAAATTGTGTTCTTATTTAAATCCTTTTTAAAAATATATTTTATATATTATTAAAGTTACTTAGATTTTTTTTGTTTTTGGCTACCTGGTCAGCGCCAGTTCTGCGATAGACCAGACATTCCAGACTAAACAGTC
>JAAAKG020197479.1:0-23923 GCA_010014905.2 Druon quercuslanigerum
GCTTCCATTAAAATTTCTTGCAATATAACTTTAAAAAAACGTTAAATCGTTGAAAATTATAGAAAACACATTTTCAACAAATAATTTGTTTTTTATATTGTTTTTGTTTCTTGTACCATGATGGAATATCTTTATATAATATAAATATATGAAACTTAGGTGATGACAACAATTTTCCTATTATTGACATTGCCATTTTTTACGTCATATTTATTTATAAAATAATTGAGAACCTAAATTAAAAATCAGGTTCCACAACTTTCTTTGAAATTTTATCAGCTTTTTTTTAACGAAAAGATCCAAATCGGTCCACGGGTTCAGCCGGAATCGTATTTCAATTAATGTCATTAAAGGTGATGCAAGAATAGAAAAGACACCTTGATTCAAAAAAAAAAATTAATCTATTTTTCACTCAAAGCGTAAGAAGGTATCAAAGTGTTAGTAAGATAAACACTATAAACTATAAATACAGTTAAAGAAAAACAGAGGAGATTGAATTCACAGCTATTTCAGTATATTTTTAAATAAAATCTAGTTGAATAAAATAAAAATAAATAATGTTTTTATAATATAAAAAGATAATAAACTCTATTACTAGTAATGGGAATATTATCAATATTAGCGTTCAACATTAAGATAATATTATTACTGATCCCTTAGCAACAGGGACATTTTTAGAATCTTAGGACAAAATTGATGTTTACAATATATCTGATAATAAATCTAATATGTATATTTTATACGCCAATCATGAAATTATTTTTAAAAAATTGAACTAATTACATCCAAGGAGGCGCTAGAATATTCTTTAGTTACTGGGTGAATCACATCGGTTAAAAATACGTTTTTCGTCTAAAGAGTAAAAATGAAGATTTTTCATAGATTGCTCATATGCTTCGCAGTTATACTCAATTTTATTAGTAAATATAATCAATAGATATTTTTATAATTTTAGTCACATTTTTTTGAGATTTATACATATCCGAATTTTTCTCGATTTAATCTTTATTCAATCCCAATTTCTATTTCCTTCCGAAGATTATCTGAGTTTCTCGAAAATGAGTACGAATATAGTTTTGATTTATTCCAAGAGAATCCTGTTTGCTCGGACGCAATAAGAAACGAAATTCGAATAGTTCCCCTATTGTTATGGAATTTTCATGAATCTTAAAACTTTCCTTTTGCAAAAAACTTCACCTCTCTGTAAAAAGGAGATCATTAAAGTTGATTTTATGTCACTGAAGAAACTGGAAACTTGAATGCTTTTACACAGTACAGAAAAAAAGGATAAATTTTGTTGTAGAGCATTTTGCTCCAAAGACCATGTGACTCACGACAACATAATCATACGTCCATTTTGGATCAATTTGATCTTGTTTTTGGGTGCTTTGCGAGAATAAACAAAATGGCTGCTAATGACAAGTAAGAAATAACCTAAAATTTGTATATAACTGCACGCAAGTCACCACTAGACCACTTGATATTTACCAAGACCAGATTTCGTTATTCTTTAAGTTTTCATGTACAGTGCACGATTAGAAAACGTAAAAACCTTGCATATGAGCAAAAGTATTACCAGATGGTCGCACCCATCTAGGCTTGATTTGATAAATGATCTAGGATCAGATCATTATGATCTGAAAAGTCGATCAGTTATTCCAGCCGTTCAAAATGCTCTTGATTTCGATATAATTTTTGTTACATATCAAAATGATATTGATTTCGATATGATTTTGTACATTTTTTTCTGCTGTGTAAATCTAAACAAATTCTGTTTTCTCTGAATGCGCTTTTTGGCATCCGTCAGTTTTCGTTCGAATCATTTTCAATCTAGAAGAAAATTATCGAATTAAATTGGTTTCTTTGTGATGCGATTGATTTAATGCCATTGAATTCAGATGAATTACTCTATCAGTTTAATCCTATGGATTGTCTTCAGTAATCGGAGATATAGAAATTAGTGTAGATTTTTATTTATTAAAGTATACACGTTCAAAATAATTCTGTTTGTGTAAAAAAGATATTTAAGTAAACGTTACTTTTGTTTCAAGACACCTTCTTTCTGAGTCTGGAAAAAAAATTTTCCCTAGGCCAACCTGAGTCTGAATCAGGGATCAGATATCTTTGCACAAAGAAACTTCGCACATAAAATCAGGGTACCATCTTTTCATGTGGAATAGGATGGATTTTGTTTTTTTCTTTTTACCCCTAAGCTTAGCTCTAATGCTCAGAAAATTGTAAGTTTTTAATTTCCACTCATTTACTTGTAAAATTTTGGCACTTATTGTGACGAAATCCTTTATCGCTTGAATTCGAGAGACGCTTAGGAGACTTGCTACACAAGACGCTGGAAATTTTGTAACGCGTTGTTTGATCGGGGGCACTAAATAATTTTTTTGATTGAACGCCCATCGACTTGGTTAAAAATGTACCTTTTATTCGTTGTAACTTCATATTTTTCATGGTTGTCAGAGGAATAACTGTTTTTGATCTTCTATTTGTGAAAATTATTTTTTGTTCTTAGTGCGAACTTTTGTTGAGCTACGGCTGGCCACATCAGCTATACAAATTATATACAAAATAAAAGTTGATGACATTTAGTAGGATAATTAAGAGTTGGAGTTAAAAAAGTTATTAAAAATATTATAATATGTTATATAATAATTATATTTTGTAGGGTGTAGAAATAACAAGTCAGTGAAGTACAAAATGAATTTAAAATAACATGTGTTTCTGTCGATTAAAAATTAATGCTCATACATTTTTTTGAAAATCTTTTTTGCTACAAAAATAATCTGCTTGGTTGAAATTTTTTTAATTTTTTTAAAATTTCAACTGTACTTTTCGAATTTTTATTTTTTTTAATAAACTTCCACAAGAAAAGTTTTCGTTATAGATAAAAAGGTATAGTTTAAGGGGACTAGAAAGTGACGCTGGTACGTCAGCGGAGAAACTTCACAGCAACGGAGGTGTGTATGAAAAAAGCGTGCAGTATCCTCGTCCGTTAATCGTGGCGTCTGCTTTAGTCATTTTCAGTAAGCAAGCGTTTATCTCTTCAAGATACATTTGAATTATTATATTTTTTGATTATGATACTATTTACTTTACTTTCCGTAATTCAAAAGTCTTTTTATTTAAAACTTTTCCATTCTTTATTTTTCTTTTGAAGATGAAATTTTCAATTTAAAGAATTTCAACATTCAGATCTGAAGACGAAAACCTCCTTATAAGAATTAAGGGTGTATTCTTAATGACGATATAAAAAAATCCTCAAATGTTATAATATTAAAAAGTATAACTTAATCATATTCCCTGAAGTCCTGCAGTTTTCGCCTCACGCGCTGTCAGTTATCTTTGAATTTTCGTTTGAAAATTATTCACAGTCAATACTGAAATATGATTGTGTACTTTAAATATATGTTAATACTCTTTTCCATGTTTCAGAATGGAGTTTACAGTTCGACTGCTTACCTAATGGCACCTCCGGCACTTCAAATCCTCCGGAAGGAAATCGAACTCCTGCCTGATTTCTATTAGCTGACCACTAAACTGGGAAAAACCATGAAATCATAATTAATTTAGTTGTTTTTGCAAATATTGAACACTTAGTAGATAGATCTTTCCGAACAATTTAAATATTATTTAAAATTGTATTGTCATGTATTGGATAATTGAGAGTAAATTCTTTGGAAAAGAGTACATTTTGAATAGTGTATGCTACATACAATTTAATTACGTAGTTTTAAACTAAATCGTTCAATATTGTACAATTTTAAATTAAAATATTATAAATTTTCAAGCAACTTATTAAATTGTTGATCATTCAAAATTCGATCATTTCAAACTTGAATTATTTTTGTTTCAATTCTAGCGGCCAAGATTGGTTTTCCTTTTGAAGTTTAATTTTAGTAAAAAAAATTTAATTTAAATTCTAATTAATAGGGCTTTATATCAAACTTTTTTTTTCTTCTAAATAACTACAAATTGTAAAAGATACATTTTGCAATTGTGCAATATTTCGAAATTTTAGAGAAAATTCGAAAACATTTAAGAGATACTTAGAAGTTTTTAAATGACTTAAAACTAACTAAAGCTTCTCAGGATTTCATAAACTGAAAAAATGTTAATTTGAAAAACAATAAGTTTTGTAAGAATTTAAAAAGATTTTAAGTGAATGAAAAAATTATTAGATTTCTAGGCAAAATTAAAATTTTTTTTTTAAATTAATTTTGAGAGAATATTTAAAAATAATACAAAATGTTTCAAAAGATTTCTAAAATTTTCAAATACATTTTTGAAATATCAGAATTATTTGAAGTTTTAAAAAAGATTAAAAAAATAATTCTCCTAAGATTCATGGAAAAGAAGTTTAATCATGATTTATTTAAAAAAATGAACTTAGAGAGAAAATTGACAAGAATTTTATAACATTTCAAATGATTTTCTAGAATGTCGAGAAAGAGTGCAAAAGATTTCAAAGTAGAATGTTTCAATTTGACAAGATTAAAAAAGTTATAATAAAATTTAATCAAATTTAAGTAATATGAAGATTTTAAAATATTTAGAAATATTTTTAAACTAAAAAATATTTTTACAAACTTAAACAACATGAAGATTTTTCAAGATTAGAAACCAAAATTTGGAAAGCTTTTTAAATAATTTTGCAACGTTTCAAGAGAATAAAAATTCAGAACAGAATATAATTAATAAAATATTTCTTCTAGTAATAGGAGGTAACGGACTGCATGCTTATCAGAAGTTGTTCTTTTTCCACATTATTTTCTTCAAAAGAAACGTTAAAATTGTTTTCGTAGCCTTCCAGTCTGAAGAAACAATTAATTTATAAATTCATAAATATTTAAAAACAATTTATAGGTTATACCGTTAAATCAGAGCTTCATTTCTGCCACTATTTTTTGCATTTATTTTTTGCAAAAGAACTTTTAACTCTGTAACGTTTAATACAGCGTATTTAGACATTTTTGTAATTAATATAGTTATCTCAACACGTTTTTATTGATTTATGCACTGTTTTCGTTCAAATCCTTGAAATCAATTTGGGCGTAGTGCGACCATACTGATTTTGTCTCCCGTCGACATCCGATCTAGTACTGGACTCGATGCTGCCACCTACGATTAGTCAGCAGATTTTAATGACACTTTTAAAAGTTTTTAACGCTGCAAAAAAAAGTATTGCGTTTACTCCGTGAGTTTCTAATGGAGATTTTGAAGTAAATGCAGAAGTATCAGCGAAGTTATTAATTATGGAAGAGCACATAGACGAACGAAAATCCTATCCCGCAAGGTATCCTGAATGCGTATATATGATGCTTTAGTGACGATACATTTAACATGCCTAAGATCAACCTCGAAAATAAAATAATTGGTACTGTGTTGCCATGTTAACGCAAGAATCGAAACCATCTTTCTGACTGCCAAGATATATATAGAGGTAACGTGTGCAGATCTTCGGGAATGCTCTGCATTAGTTTATTTTAATTATGCTCGGTTCTGGCTTCAGCGAGACCCCGTGAAGTTTTTCTCCCTTTTTTCAGGTTAATCTCAAAAACTTAATTACAAATTCCCCGGGCCTAGCCGAAGTGCACCGGTTTTAGCTTTCCGCCACGTGGTCCTTCTTCCACATCCCCGTCGGCCCTACCCGCCTCGGGTTTACTTAGTCTGCTCCTGCTGTAGAGAGGTCCCTGCTAATACGATTGATAGTAAAAAAAAAAGAATATATAATACAAAAAAATAATAATAAAAAGACAACTTACGGGGCCACTCCTGCGAGTTTCACACTACGAGCGGACCCGACCTGTGCTGTACGTGCTTTCCATCTTTTTACGAACCTTCTTCCTTAACCTGGACCATCCGGGCTACTCAAATTCCTGACTGAAAGGAGGGGTCACCATTGCTTGTCTATCCCCGGGTTTCCCCCAAGCATTACTTCCCACTGTCCCCTAGATACTCTAAGTTTCGGTAAATAAAAAGAAACAAGTTATGCAGAAGGAATACCGGGTGTACAATTACCATAATAAAAAATGAAGAAATGTACTTAATAAAAAAACAGAGGAGTTCCAAGGAGACAAGAAGAGAAAAACAAAGGAACATATTAATTAAAAGAAAAAAAAACTTGCGACCCTTGAATCGAAGCGGTCTCGGGATGGAAAAACGTCCCAACGGTGTCCCGGGACACCCCGTCCCACAGATCCGCGGCCACCACCGCTGGCTGTCATGGGATTCGCCACCAGGATGAACGACCTTCTTGGGGACGTTCCCATGTCCCCAAGAAAGAGCTGGCCTCTTTCTACCGCCTCCTCTCTGCCTCCTCCTGCTCGCGTCGAGCTTCCGCGATTCCGGCAGCTACTACCTCCTGTCTCGATAGCTGCCTGCGGTCCCACTCGCGGACGTGATTTGTCCGGCGACTACGTTTCTTCGCGCCCGAAGATTCGTCGCTTGTTCCATCTTGTTTTACCGGTTGTGGCGGGCTGTCCCTGCTGGATGCGGAGTCTCGTCGGCTTGGCCAAGCCTTGTCTTGCGGGGGATAAGACGGTTCATTTCCCTTCCCGACAGGTTCCGTCCGCTCATGCTCCTCTTTGACCGCTAGTTTCTGCCGGTGAAACGTTGCTTCTTTCGCAGGTTCCGGGGCCATCGGCTCTTTCCGGACCGCCCCTTCCACTGTCGTTAGACCAGGCAGGGCTATTCTCTCCATCCTCTGGTTGGGAGTCGGGTTGCCCGTTCCAGTGAGCTCTCGGAATCTCGAAGAGGGGGGGTCCCTTTAGAGGAGGTTGTCTTGGGATGTCCCAAGCTTGCTGGCGTAACATTCCAATTACCCCCTGGAGGATTCGGCAAACCCTTCGGTGCTCCCGTCGATCTTACTCCGCTGTGGCTATGGAAAGAGGAAATTTCTGGACGTCGGAATCATCGCCTTTTTTTCATTAGTTATACCTCGATCAGAGCCCCAAGGTTCATGCTAGCCCAAGCGCGCGCGCTCTAATCGTGCCGCACGCATGCAAGCAATAAGGTCCCTCATCGTGGTAGGGGACTAGAAGCTTTACTGGAAATTTTTCTACTAATTGTCCGTCTTCTGTCTCTATCTAGTAAACCTAAGGTTCTAAAACCCGTATCACGACGTATGGTCCTTGCTTTTTAACCCCGAGCCCTCTCGTTACCCCTTTTTGGACTGAGGATATTACCTGGTCCTTGCGCATAATCCTATCTCCCACTTTGAATACCGCGTGACGCCGCCTTTTATCATAATTTACTTTTTTGGCGATCGAACGTATTCTTGTGATGTAAGGAGACTAGGTCTTGAGACTGCTTCAATTTAATTATTCTTTGCCTCCATTCCTCGAGGTCTGGTAGGGGCAATTCGGTTGGCTATTCGAACCTTCGGCGTCGGTTATTGTACGGCCTAAGCTCCCTAGAGATTGACTCGTTCCACAGGGTCTGCCTGCGGATGGTACACCGTAGTAAATGAGTGCCGGATTCGATATGTCTCAGTCAACCCTTGGAACGCTTGGTTGACGCTATGGCTGTTCCTATAGGGAAATGTCCCGGTGTATACCTGGCCAGTAATACTGGACTGAGGCTCTTCGGTACGTCTTATCGATTCCCAAGTGCGTGGCTTGTGGGTCGTTATGTAACTCGTCGAAGACTTCCTGTCTTCTCTCGGTAGGTACCGCCAACTTCCAAGCTTCTAGGTCTTCGATCCACGGATCTATTAACGGGTTCGGACGTTATCTATATAGCATTCCATTCACTCTCTTTCACCCGTGGAACTTTTTAGGGGTCTCTTCTACATCGCGCAGTCGCCTTAGGTACCACTCGTCCTCTACTGGCTCGTGGCAGCTATGGATATTGCTAATTGCTCCTCGTACATCCGAGAAAGGGCGTCAGGCACACGGTGCAATGCTTCTTTCCGGTGTAGGAGCTCAAAATCGTACTCGAGGAGCTCAATTGCCCATCGCGCCAGTCGGCCTGTCGGATTTTGAAGGTTGTGTAACTATCGCAACTAACTGTGATCGGTGTTCACTGTGAGGTCAAACCACTCTAGATAGTGCTGTAATTTCCTAACCGACCAGATCACGGCTAAGCACTCTTTTTCCGTAACCGAGTACTTTTTTCGTGCTTCTGACATTGTCCTACTTGCGAAGGCTATTATCCTCTCAACGCCGTCCTGAGTCTGCGTAAAGACTGCTCCCAGGCCAAAATCCGTCGCGTCGGTCTGGAGCACGAATGGGACCTCGATGTCCGGATAAGTCAAAATCGGGGCTGTCCCAATTTGTCCCTTTAGCTTAGTGAACGCGCTTTAATTTTCGGTGCTCGTCTTTTTCCGGATCGACCTATAAACCCTTCTGGTTAACGAGGAACCCGAGATAACGTAATGTCAGTCTCCCGAATTCACACTTTACCGAGTTCATCATCAGTCCGGCGCCCTGCAAGCGGTCTCTGATTCGAGCTACCTATTCCTGATGATCCTTAAACGTCTCATTAACGATGACTATGTCATCGAGGTACGCATAGACGTTAGGCTCCATATCTAGCCCTATAAGGGAGTCTACCAGTCGCTGGAATGTCGCACAAGCCCCTGGCAGTCCAAAAGGCATTCTCTGCTGTCTTTGGCCATCAAGTTTTGGTGGTATCTCCACTGCAAATCCAAAGTCGTTATGTACTTTGCGGCGCGAAGTTTCTCAAGGATCATGTCCATCTTTGGCAAGGGGTATGCGTCCTTTTTGGCGACCTTGTTGAGGCTACGGTAGTCCACGAAAAATCTGTATGTCCCGACGGCTTTCCGGGCCATTACTGCGGGACTCGACCATCTGCTTTTCGATGGCTCAACGATGCCTTCGGTTAACATTCGGGTCACCTCATGTTGCATATTTTTCAACACCTTCGGGGACACTCGATAGTATCTCTGTTTTATCGGCGGACGTCCCACGACGTCTATGCTATGAGTGATACGGTCCGCGGCCGAAAGTACCTCAAGGGGTGGCCTAACAATCCTATCAACCAACGTATCCAGTTCTTGTCGACGTCAGATGTAATTTCTCTGAGGCCGCAACACTGGTCTAATGTTGCTGGATTTTCATCCCTAAAAAGTGTAGTGGTGGACTAATTCTGGGTATTCCGACATATAGCAAGTTCGCTAACTCCCATCGTGTACGATTCCGAATGGGTGGATGAAGTCCATACCCAAGAATACTTGTTCACCCATGCTTGGGACAATATGAATCTTCATCATTCGGAAAAGACGATCAATCTCAATAGGAAAAGAACACATGGCTTGGACATGGCTGACCGTACCATCTGCAGTCGTAACTGCCTGGTTCCGTGCCGGATGCAAGGTCGCTTGGTACCTCTCTGCAATGACATGTAATATTACCAAAATTACCAAAAATTTCCATTCATCAATGAGTTTAAAATAGAAATGTTGATAGTTTATGGTAATTTATCATATTTAACTGTGGAAATGCCATGAATTACTGAAAATTTCTGTAAGCTTCGGAAAATCCAATGCATAATACACTATTTTATAACAGAACCATAATTTTAGCCCTTTTCAGCTAAATTTACCGTAAATTACCAAAAATGTCCGAAAATGTATAGAAATCTTTAATTTGAGTTCTTGGAGAATTTATCTTTTGTTTCCATGAATTTCCTCTAATAGTTACAGAAATAGATCACACCATTAGATCATTAGATCTTTTACATTTTTTTATAAAGCGCCATGAGAGTTACGTCTGTAATTTAATTATTTATATTTAGCGTAAATTATATTTTGCGAATTCTATTCTGTAAATTCGGCTAATACGTTATGTTTCCTTGCTTTTCCTGTAGTAATTTTTGGTATCAGTAAGGAAATAATGAAGGGAATGCCATAGATTCATCTTCTGACACAGAAAGAGAGTAATCCAGTGAAGTGGGTCTGGGCAGGTCTATAGAAGAGAGCGAAAAAGCGAGCGTTAATGAACAAAAAACACCAGATAATTTAAAGACCAGCTTCTTCTTTTAGCGAAGTTTGAAATTATTTAATTTGGAATTGCAATATTATCAAGAAGATGAAATTTCCGCCAAGATAATATATGTTCTACTGAGATTATATTGTATAATTAAGCACGTTTTATGCCATATTTTATTCATTTGACTAGAGAGTAAAGCAACAATGTATACATAATGATTAAAAATATAGAGAAGAGTAACAAAATAAGTTCACTGCGAAATATTTTATTTTGCATCTATATTTTTGAACTTTAATGAAAATATATTTCATCAAAGGTAATGCATAAAGTTTTAGTCACATGTGTCAGAAAATTCTCTTACAATAGGAATTTTTATTTACGAAATTTTTATTTTATAATAAGAAAAACATTCTTTATGCTTTGTAAAATACCTTTCATTATGCTTAGGACAAGCCTCATAAATAAAAACCATAAATAATTCAAAAAAATGTTGGTTTATTTTTGGTATGTTTGTTTTGCATATAAGAAATTATGTCCCAGCATTTGGGCAATCCTTACAAAAAATCTTTAGTGATAAAATTATGATCTTATATTTGTATTTTCTTAAAATATCATACATTTTATGACATTTTAACTCTCAAGGTAAGGACTATAAAAATGTTACGGCCTATAGGAACAATGGTTAGTCCCTCCCGGCATATTTAAGGGACTGTATATTAAGCTGTAATTCATTAATTGAATTTTTTGTAAATCAATGAAAATTTTTTTTTAAACTATGAAAGTAAGAGTTTTTTTATGTAGTGATAAAACTTTATTCAATTACTTTGTCATAAATATCGTAAAAAGTAATTATTTGTCAATGTAAAAAATACTTCTTGTAGATAATATTGATGAGTATAACATGAATAAACAACAGAAATAACTTAAATTTTTTTGAATAAAAGCAATAAATTAGATACTATTACAAGTTATTCGCGCACTCACATCATATCTTAGTGACATGCTCCTTGCATATGGTCAAGAGAACTGTCTGAGAAATACTAATCTGCTGGTGTTTGTTTTCTAAACAATGGACGGTTAGAAGGAATGGTGATGAAAATTTGGGAATTAAAAATGTTTTTGCATACGTTTACTAGAAGGTGAGGTATAGGTAGTGAATAATGTGAAGACCTAGTTCAGGTTTCAAAGTTGAGGTTTTATAAAGAACGAACGGTCAGAAAGAATGGTGGTGAAATTTCAGGGTTAAAAATATTTTTGGATACGTTTACTAGAAGGTAGGAGTAGGTAGTGATTAATGAGATGATATAGCTCAGCTCTTAAGGATAAGGTGTAGCATTAGAATGAAAAAGAAATAGAAGGAAAATTATAAAAAGGAACACGTTTGAATGTATTTGGCACACGTTTTTATCCGGGATCGATTATGCAAATAAAAGAGGACAATTATAAGATGGGTTTAGGTGAAGCTAGTTGACCAGGAAGCATTAGGAGCAAAGAGTAAAGTTGTTGTTCCTTGGAGTAGAGAATGCAGAAGAAAAAAAAAATATTATTAGGAATCTAAAGTATAAGTGAAAATGTTGAGTAGCTCGGCGGGTGATGTATAATATAGATGAGGAAGAAGTAGAATATGAAAAGTTTCGAAAAGTAAAGCTAATGTAGATGTAGGTATTTGTATATTTGTATCCACATATTATCCCTTCCGTATCATGCAACAAAAACTGAAAAACAGCACGAACAACTTTTACATTTGTGAAATTCGGATTCTACGTTAACATTTCCATTAGTTTCAAGGAGCATTCATTGCATTCTGATCCTGAAGAACCCTGGTAAATGTTTGTTTATATCAAGTTCGAACATATTAGTAAATTTATATTCGAAGTTTGTCTTGAACGTATGAAGTCGCTAATTCAAGTTGGTATGGGCCGAGCGTCAATCGACGTAAATAATGAAAATGTAATTGAGGAAACTCAGGAACGTGTTCCCGATTCAAACGTTACCACATAGTGTTTCTTTTGGCAAGATTTGCAGCTTTAACTAACGCTTGTACCACATTAACGTCATCCAATCGACTTTTAATCTCTCACGCTAGAGAAAAAGTTTTATCCATAATTTGAAGAGGTACTCGATATTTATTTATCAAGGCTTCAGCTATGAAGTAAGAATCTTTCAAATGTTAGACGTAAGCCAACCGTGCAAAAAACTTTTACATGGTTTTTATGTGACCATTTCGAGCTTCAACTATCCATCGCTGCATGTTTACCATGTGTGCGTGATTAGCCATTTCAGTCGTAAGTTGATGTTTGCCTTTCGTGACAGGCGACATGTGGACATTGTATTGTTAATTTTCTAAGAACTGCACTGCATCTCGATAGCCCCGATCCAAAAAAATGTGTCCATCTTGAAACCACTTGTTAATGTTGTTAATAACTTTTTCGAATGGATCGATTAATATGGAGGAATCATTGTTTCTCCCATCAGCCAAATATGGTCCATGGATATCGAGAATGTAACAGTCGGATGCAGTTAACATAACAGGTTCTACTAAGTGACGCCCCTTATGCACCGAGTCAGTTTATCTTCAGTTACAGTAGTTTTCTGATTTTTCAATGTAACTATAAGTTCCATCAATAAGTGTCACGGCCTGTAATTCATTTGAATTGTCGTTGTACAATTCATTTGCGAATGAAGTCACGTGCTGTGCGATAAATTGTTCTCGAGTTAAGGCTGCAAGACCAATATTTTCCGGTACAAATCGCATCATCATCGAACTCCTAATTGCACTAATCAACATACTTAATTTCTGTCTACTGTCATAATTGAACAGAATCTTTAGAAGTCCATAAAAAAATTCATTGCACATTTTTTTTTTAAATATGAAGAGAGATTTTATGCTAACCTGACGAAAGTTATTCCCTCCAGGACCAGGAACACAAGACTCGTGTAAATTATATGGCGATTTAAATATATTAAGCCAGCATAGAAGTTTCTTAAAAGAAAACCTGTTTCATCAAGGTGTTGCAAACAGATCCGAGTTGCTTAAGGAAAGTAAATGTTTTTGTCAAATATATATTAACCCGAGCCTGAACACTAAGCCATAGTAAATCATTAATTAGGCGATTACAAATCATACATTTATCAGTGCATCTTTGTTTAAGAACATTCAATCTAAGACTGTCTCGATTCTGCAAGGCCGCTTCATCGCGTGTAAGTATTACATCACAGATAAAACAAACACATAAAAGATCATTGATCTTAAGAGCAGGATTGTTAAGCTGATCACGGTACCTCACAGCAATCTCCAGTTTTTGAATGTTGAAGTACCGCATAAGTCGCATGGTACGAGGAGCTTTTCCTCCTCGTACCATGCGATAATTCATGTTATAATTTGCGCCATGCTCGATATGATAGTAAAAAGGGTAGAATGCACAACTTTTTCTCGTAGATTTGGTTGTGAAAAAGGTTTATTATATGTTTATAAAGTGCATATAATTATTAACATTATATACCGGTGCGTCCCGTGGCTCTGCTCCCTATTCTGTTTTATGGCACTCGGTATGGCTCATGTTGGCCCTGTCCGCCTGTTCGGACGTACCTTGACTCTTGGGTCAAACCTAATCTCGCGTTTTGGTATTGCCGTGGGAACTCGTGTCCTCCATACCCTGAGTAGTTTGATCTATCGAATTATCGTGTGCGGGGCTCCTGATAATCCATTGGTGGTGGATAAACCTCGGTTTCCGTGGTCCAGTCCCAGTTTTCCGTTTCGTAGTGTTGGATTGTTATTCTAGGTGGGGCTTCCAGATTCTGACTGTACCAGTCGTTCTGCGTACGTGTGTCCCTAATGATCGCGGTGGTGAAAATCGGTTGCTAGGTCGTTACTAACGAAACACACGATAGGGGGCGCACGTTCGGTTGGTAGTATGTCACCTAACCCGAAGGTCCACTTACTCCAGCGTTTAAAATGTTACGGCTCATCGGTACCGAAGCTTGAAATTCGCAGTCTCATATCGGTAGGTCCTGATCCCTACTGTGGCCTAAAGTCCTTCTAATTTCTCCCTGATCTCTCCGCGATATCGCGCTGTTTTCGGAAAACGTGTAGACCAAATTTAGGGGCATTTCTTTGCGCTAGTCTGTTTCGCCGGCCCTTGTTTTAATTCCGCGCGGCCTAGTGTCAACGTACAAAAAACAATGTTTCCTACGCTTCTGGCTCCCAGACTCTCACCAACCGGTGTCGTAGCCCTAGTGGATAGTACCATTGCTTCTTCACCTACCCTTCACATGTCTCTGCTGAGAACGGAAGCGTAGGTTGGTGATAACGCACCCCTTATTCCTGATCTCCCCCCATCCCTGGCCAGTTTCGGTGCCCATGAGGGGTAGTCTCCAAAATGCTGTACGGTTGTTGTAACCCGATTCGCTGCTTTATAGCTTCTGGAAGGCCTCGCGCCGTCTCCTCTGTCCCTTAATTTGATGCTTCCGGCTCTTTGTAGGATCTCGTCCTCAGAGTACCAGGGTACCGCCTGGTTACCCCCTTGAAGCTCGAAGTATCACCCCATACGCTCGCGCAGTACCTCTTCGACTCCGTATGCATTTAATTAAAGGACCCTTAAAATATCACGTAGAACCACCCCAGATAGGTAGTTTATCCATCCCGGTAACTGCGCCATTACTGCCTATTATGTCCCTTAACCGACCTTTCAGACGTAGCCCCACCGTATCCGGCGTTTCGATATCATACGGGCTTTCCACTAAATCGGGGTCTTCCTGACTATCCTCGCGAGTTGCTTTCCCTCCCTTAAATCGTAGTTATTCATTGCTTCTTCCTGTTTATAAATCTGTTGACCAGAAAAAAAAACTGGAAAAACGCCCGAGAAATTTTCGATATTTTAGATTTTTAATATTACTCGAAAAATTGTTGCGGGACCGTCAGAAATTTATTTTGTTTATTTTATTTACAATCTTAACTTCCAGAGACGCTCGAAACTTTCCATGTAATTAAAAAATTTTCCAATTTTTCCTCTTTACAGGCCTACGGACTCATTCACTGTCTCAAAATTACCCTACATTATATAACAAAATTATTCGCTAAATAGATCACCTTTCAGTTAGGGAGGGGGTATCTGGGGGGGGGGCATCAATATTAAAGCCAATACCTGATTTACCAGTTTGAATAAACCATAAATGCCGCGCCAATGATAGTATAGGTTCAGATTTGTAAGAAATTTGCATGTATAACCATTAAATCGAGAGTCATGCAAGCCCAAAAGCGCTTAAAATCTACCTAGAAAAAAGACAGCACAACAGGTCGGGTCTTTTCTCTCCGCTGTCTCTCGCCCAATTTCGTTTGAGAAAACATCCATAGTCTCTCCTAATTACAACAAAGGCTGCTACTTACCTTCCATCACGCCTGAATAAACCGAGTTCTTGGTTCACACACTTTTGTCCCACGAACAACCCTCGAGGCTCCTCGTATATTTATTTAGCGCCAGATAGAGTCTTCCCTATCGGAACATCGGCGGCGCTGTTCCGGCGTCTTCTGGCAGGGTCACTGACTGACTGAGCGTCCCTCCGAGCTTCGAGCCACGTGGGGGTCTCCGTCAATCGTTCCCGCCCAAACACTGAAAACAGTCGCGACCATACGTCGAACAAAACGCTTCCAGGGTACTCCAGGATACCATCCTTCTTTCTGCATCGGTTACTGTTTGGCATCGTCGGTACTACTGTGTTTACCGGTTCTCAAGCCAACTCTCACTTGCTTTTCTCGTCGTTCCGTTCGCTTCACGCTGTTTTGCGTCAGAACTTCCGACTTTTAGTGTAGCCACCGTTAATTGGCTGGTGTCAACGGGCGAGATCCGATGGTCGTTTTACACCCTGTGCTACTACTATGGTTGCCATTGGTCGCACGTACTCTATTCCTAACTTAGCTACCATGTCTTACGTCGAGTTGCCACGCCACGTGGTGTTGCAGAGGTGGATGAGTCTGTAACGGTGACCCGTCTGGTGCTGTCTTGTGCTACCCGTGCCTGGCCTCGAGTTTCGGTAGGCCCCCCTGGCGTCGTCGAGTGTACCTACGATTCTTTCGGTCGCCGGTTGGTGCTACGTTTCGGGAGAGACGCGGACTTGTTGCGCAGTCCCTTCAGTATCCGGCCCTTTCCCATATAATCTCTGGCGGACGGCTACTTCATTTTGTTGGCAGCTCAATGTTTACGAACGGTCATACGGTTCATAATGTGACTATTTTCTGCTATTCAGGATGTTGGATTTCTGGATTCGTAATGGCCACGGGTGTGTCTTCCTGCTCCTATTCTGGTGCCTTTGCCGTCGACTCCGATGCCTTACATTTTTAGTTTGTACATACTACGCTAATACACGGTCGGGTTCCTTTTTAAATCTTTTACAATTCTAATCTGTGCTCTCCACGTCGCTTGAGAATTAGTACCTGTCAAAGTCTCTTTTTATTTTATATTTCGTGGCTGTGATACTCTTCTTTACTTAAATTTTACCGTGTTAAATGATAAATGGGATAACAAAATAAAGGCTTTCTTTATTTATATTTAGTAGCATAAGAGTTGGCTTGAGAGCCTTGGTGGTTGCTACGCGCGCGTGATTTTAATTATGCATGGTTCTTGCTTCGGCGAAACCCCGCAAAGTTTTACTCGTCTTTACTCGTTACAGAATCAATTGTCGAGAATTATACCCTGAATATTTCGGTTAAATAAATCGCCCTTATCATCAGCGCTCTTGGAGGTTCCAAGCTTTCACTGATTAATAGCTGGAAAGCATCCCTGCTCCGTGTCCTCAGGGTGCACGAGACTTTTGCGTAAATATAATAATATAATACGTCAATAACTTGAGGCACGCCTTTTTAAGCTATACTCAAAACAGAAGTTTCGGGATTCTATTCTGCCAAATAATTATATTTGAGTGAAAAAGATATTCAAAGTTGGTTCAGCATATATCTTTATAAAATAGGACTTGCATTTTGGTGGCGGTAGGAGAAATTGTGCAGTGACATGTGGCGAGAAGTTTTAATTTCCACTGTAGTTGTGGGGGGAATTTGGCTAATTAGGGAAATTGAGATTAGGTTGGCAAAGGTGAGGGGTGGTTTTGCAGTCAGGAGTTTGGTTCTTCATTGTGGACAGGGGTGGTTCTAATAGTGCTTAGGGGCGATGAGGGGCGATGAGGGAGAAAATAGTGTAAAGAAAAGCAAAATTTAGGGCGGTAAGCGAGAACGGCTTTTCGAGACATCTGTTGGTTGTAGTCGGTAATTATTTGCATGGATAGGTCCCAGTTACCGTTGGAAGAGAAGGAGGTGGGCAGCGAGAGTACTGCAATTGCACGTAGTGAACTAGAAGGGGACGAAATTTCAATCAGGCCACGACGGCCAGGTGGGCGTGATCCGTTGTCAACTGGCTCGTCAGGGCGAGGGAAAGATCGGAACGAAGTCGACGCTAAAGCAAGGGAGAGAGCATCTAGCGCTAGTGATGGGAAGGATCTCTCTCATATAGTCTATACATATGCAGTATATCGTAGTAACTAAGTCTCTTTGATAAATCATAAATTTTTATTAAATTATCGCAAAGAATTATTGCTAAGTAATTTTACTTGTATTCCAAAAAGGGAAAAAATTAGGTCACAAATGCATTAGCTGCGTAAATTTTTGTTTATTACATTATTAATAAAAATAAAAATAGTAAATCGTTATCAAACTATCAGAAAAAAAATTTAAATGTGTTATTAACGGTTTATCACACATACACACACACACACAAAACAGTTTAAATGCTGAAAAATAGCCAAGCAATGAATTTGTTGATTAAATTTTGTTAAATAATGATCAAATGTTATCGAATCATAGCAAAAAATCATTGCTAAAATATTAGCTCCTGACTCGGTAAAAAGCAGTATTTTATTAATAAATACTTAAAAATTTAGAAACTGGTTATTTACAGTTAATTTCATCGAAAAAATCAAGTTTGTTACATCAGAAATAGCCAAATAGTATATTTGTTAATTAAAGTAATTTAGACAATTTTTTGCCTTTATTTGGTGACCAAATATGATACCCATGTTTTACAAAAGGAAAAATTGCTTTTAGAATAACATTGCCAATTCCCACGAAGCCATGTTCATTAACTTCTTTGTTTATAATAAATTTGATCAATTTTTTAACGTTTGAATTGCTACTGTAAATCTGGTTTGGATAGTTGCTTTCAGCTTTCTAGGTATTTTTTATTGAATCGAAGCATTTTGTAACAACCGGTATACTTCAGCAGGCAAAAAACTTTTTTTTATTTTCTTTATTAAATAAACTAAAAAATACACCAAAATTTTAAAATCAGTCATGGAAGCTTGATGCGAAGAAAAAAAGTTAAAATAGGATCATAATTATCTTCTTAAAATCAATTTGTCCGCGCACTTTTTTTTGCCCGACTCTGCTGGATCGACCCACAGTGAAAAAAAGACTTTTTCGGTTCAAAATAACGTACATCACACAAATATTGACCGATTTGAACAAACAAAATTACAAAAAATGCTAGTTAGATTTTTAAGAGAGTTATCGAGCCCTCTTTTTGAATTAGCTTTTCAATTTTTTTTATAAACAAAATTTGACGAAATAAAATTGCAATTTTTTTATTTGACGTTGCCGGTGCCTAAGTTTAAATCGCCTAAGTTGCATCGAGTAACATTTTTGCGATTTTTCATAATTAAACGTGATTTTAGGTTATATTTCCATGCATTTGAATAGAATCAATTTTATAAAATAAAAATGTTCTTGTAAGGTTATGAGTGTTCATATTATAAACAAAAGTAATGAGCAACTGCAGTAATCACGCATTTTTCGAGCGAAAAATTGGATCTTTTCTATGAAAACTTTTTTAATTAGCAATTTCATGGTGACTTCAGCAAAATTAATAATTTTTTTATCAATTTTATAATTTAAAAAAAAAATTTAATAAACAAATGCATTATGAGGTTATCTGTCGACGGACAAATTTTTTTTTCGATGTCAGACTTTCAATTGGGATGTAAATAATAATTTCACCAAAATTCATAATTGGTTGACAAATTTTATATTTAAAAAAAAACAAATTTAATAAACGAATGCATTATTCGGGTATTTATCTACAGACAAATTCGTTATCGTATTTAAAGTTTTTTAATTAGGAAGTTCGTGATAACTTCAGCAAAATTCATGATTTTTTTATCAATTTTAGGATTTCTTAAGGATATTTATAAACAGATTTTGTTGAATCTTTTTTTCTTAACTTTGGTCCTTTTTGCATACATTTTTTTAGTGTTATTTTTTACAAATCAAACAAAAAGTAAGCGTCCTCTCAAGAGGTAATTCTTAATGAAATTGTAGATCTCTTTTGGGATCACAATTTTTATTAATTTATCTCGTTTTGTATCCTGCATAGTTTGATCACTAAATGGAAGTTTTGATTTTTCATTATTTTTTGCAGAAAACTTTGAATGTTGGATCTTCTAAGAAAGTCCAAACATTTGTTGTGACGAGCTTGGAGGACTTAAAAAAAGTAATGTTGTTCTTCTCTTGGCTTTTTTGTCATATCGTGCTTTGTTTGGCATAATATTTGGATTTTCGATTAATTTAAAAACTTTTGAAAGTGCTATAACCCTGAGAATTTTCTTTTTATTGAAAAATGCCATTCAGATAATTTCTCGTCTTTTTTGATACTATAAGTATCCGTATGTTGAATTTTTATCCAAAAATGGGTGTTTAACGAACTCGCCCTTTCTTTTAGGATCATAAATAATTGCGCAAAAATATCGATTTGATTCGTTCATTTTTTCACGGACAGACAGACAGACAGACGTTATTGTAAAAACTTGATTTTCGGATTCAGGGGCTCTCGAAACGTGGAGATCCGTTACAAAATTGTGGTATCAAATTTCGGACAATTCAAATACTTTCGCCATCATAAATCATCAGAATATAAAAAGTTGAAATCGAAAAACAAAAGAATTTTTCCATCGACAAATGCCTGCTTGATGCATATGTCTATTAAACTTGTTTTAAAAAAATCATAAAATTGATTTAAAAAATCTTTAATTTTGCTGAAGTTATCATGAAATTCCTAACTAAAAAATCTGACATAGAAAAAAACTACTTTTTCTGTAGACAGATGCCAGAATTAACTTGAAATATAACTTGAAATATAACTTGAAAAAACGTATAATTATGGAAAATAGCAGAAAAATTTTTTGCAACAAATACTTTCAACAAAAAATAATTTGTTTATTTAAAAATATTAATATTTGTTAAGGGCTGAACCTGTTAATCGGCTTGGATTTTTTTTTAAAGCTGATAAATTTTCGAGGAAAGTTGTCGGGCCTGATTTTTAATCTAGTTTTTCAATTTATTTATAAATAAATAAATATAACGGAAAAACAGCATTAAAATTTTTTAAGTTTTATTGAAAGGAATTTGAATAGAAACAATATTTTACGGGAAAAAAATTCTCTTAAGACTTTTCTTGTTGGTATTATAAACAAATTTAATAAACAAATCCATTATTCAGGCTTTTTTCGCCAAAAAAATTTAATTTTTTTCGATGTCAATTGTGTTATATTAGGAACTTCATGATAATTTCAGGAAATTAATAATCTTTTTAGTAATTTTATGACTTCGTCAAAGAAATTTAATAAAGAAATGCATAATTCGAACACTTATTGAGGGGATAATTCGTTTTTTTCCACGCCAGTCCTTTTAATAGAGCACTTTACAATCGTTTCAGTAATATTCATAATTATTTGATTAATGGATTATTTAGGCATTTGTCGACGTAAAAACACGTTTTGTTCAAAATTAGTCCTTTTAAATTCAGAAAAAAGTTCTTTTTTATTCAGTTCTGACAGTACTTTTTTCTGAATTTTAAAGGACTGACTTTGAAAACACGAGTTTTTCCGTCGACAAATGCCCAGATAATGTATTTTTTTTTAATAATCAGATACAAATCGGTCCATAATTTCAGCCGAAATCGTATTTCGAACAAAAAATATAATTTTTCTCCACTGCTGAAAAGGGAGAAAAATAGTCATTTATAATAGTGAAAAAAGTCAACTAAACATATTTTAATTAACATTATTTAAGGTGATGCGATAAAAGAAAAGACGCCTTGGATATAGACAAATTAATTAATATACTTTTCTCTTCAAATTTAAGAAGGCATCAACGCGTTAATGAAATAAACACTATAAATTATAAATACAGCTAAAGTGTAACATCCAAGATTGATTTCACAGCTTGTTTAGTATATTTTAATAAAACTTTGTTGAATAAGAAAAAAGGAATAATGTTTTTATATTACAAAGAGATAATAAACTTCATTCCTAATATTGAAATTATTATCAATATTACCGCGCAACATTGAGATAACATTATTATTATTAAATAGACTTAAGAGGACATTTGATAACAGCCGGTCGTCTTCACAGTGTTAATGTATAGATACACAAGCTCAGCACATCTACAGCTTTAAAATGTGACATAGCAACAGTTACATTTTTAGAATCATAGACGAACAAACTTAAAGTTTACAATATATCAGATAACAAATTCAATCTGTATATTTTATACGCCAATTATGAAATCATTTTTAACAAATTGAACTAATTCAATCCAAGGAGGCGCTAGAGTATTCTTTAGTTACAGTGTGAATGACATCCATTAAAAATGCGTTTTTTGTCTAATTAGTAAAGATGAAGATTTTTTATAGATTCCTCATATGCTTGGCAGTTATACTAAATTCTATTGGTAAATATAATCAATAAATATATTCATAATTTTAATCACATTTTTTTAGATTATCACAAATCCGAATTTTTCTCTATTTAATTTTCATTCAATCCAAATTTCTGTTTCCTTCCAAAGATTACCTGTGTTCTCGAAAATAAGTACGATTTTAATTTTGATATATTCCAAGAGAATCCACTTTGTGTATTAGCAGTAAAAAACGAAATTCGAATAGTTCCCCTATTGTAATGGAAATGCCAAGAATTACTTGTTTCAAGACCCCCTTTTTCTGAGTGGAAAACGGAAATTTTCTCTAGGCCAGCCTAAGCCCGAATCAGTTATCAGATATCTTTGCATGAAGAAAGTTTGCATATGAAATAAGGGTACCCAACCAACTATGCTGTACCATCTCTTCATGTGATATAGGGTGGATTTTATTTTTTTGTGTTTACCCCTGAGCTTAGTTCGAATGCCCAGAAAATTGTAAGTTAGTAAGTTTTTAATTTCCACTCATGTATTCGTAAAATTTTGGCGCTTATTGTAAAGAGATCCTTTATCGCTTGGATTCAAGAGACGCTCAGGAGACCTGTTACACAAGGCACTGAAAATTTATAACGGGTTCTTTGATCCGGAGCTCTAATTAATCTTTTATGGTTGTAAATTGATATTTTTCATGGCTGTCAGAAGAATAACTGTTTTTGATCTTCTCTTTGTGAAAATGATATTTCGTTCATACTTGCGTTGTTCACTTGTGAATTTCCCATACTCGTCGAGAATCCCATACACTGGTATGGGAATACTTCAAATCATGCATGGAACTTTGATGCGCGGCTGTATCATGCGCAGCCGAGTAAATCGCGCATGCGCGTTAACCATAGCGAATTGAGAAGGATACTCGTAGAATACAATCATGGTCTCAAGCGTCTAATCACAATAGTTTTATTACAAACTTGTAAAATATTTCAGAGTGTTAGTAGTGATTCTATTAAATATTGTGAGTGCAATAAGGTTTAGTGCAATGAGAGATTTTTCAATGTAATGTAGCATAAATATAGTTCTAGATTATTTCAATTAAACGTTTTAAGATTTAAACAAAATTTAATATTGTCATTTAATTGTAGTATGTAAAAATAGAAAATGGGTATCGGAAAAATACATCCAGCGTATAGCACAATTGGCATATTTCTCATTTCTGGGTATGGAAAAATACTTACACTGTATGGGAAAAGTCCCATACACGTAAAATTTTTTTCCCATACCGCTGTATGGAAAAATTTCAATACGTGTAAGGGTTAATTACTTCCAATAGAGGTATGGGAAATTTACCACAGATTTTTCTTAGAGCGTATACAAAATAAAAATCGATTACGTTTTGTAAGATAATTAAGAGTCGGAGCTAAAAACATTATTAAATTATGCACTGCAAGAAAAATCTATGGTAAATTTCCCATATATGTATTGGAAGTAATTAACCCATACACGCCTTTAAATTTTTGCATACAGCGGTATCATAAAATAGTTGTACGTGTACGGGACTTTTCCCATATCGTGTTAGTATTTTTCCATACTTGGGTATATTAAGTTATTTATTTCGAATCTTAAAACGTTTTTTTAAAATAATCTTAAACGATAATTATTCTACATTGCATGGAAAAATGTCTGATTGCACTGAATCTTAATCCACTCACAATATTTAACTGCGTCACTACTCCAACTCCAAAATGTCCTACAAGTGTGTACTCAAACTATAATTAATTAAGATATCCATCTAGAACTTTTCCTCTCTTGTTGCTTCCTTCTTCTTTTTGTAACAAATTTCTAATTGCATTAAATCTTATTGCACTCACAATAATTCACAGTTTAAATACTAATCCTCCAAAATGCTCCAAAAATTCACTATGATTACCGCGCTTGCTCGCCTCACTTAGCTGCTCATTCTGCAGCAGTGCATCAAAGTTCCATACACGATTGGAAGTTTTGCCAAAACCATTGTATGGGATTCTCGACGTGTATAGAAAATATACAAGTAAACAACGAAAAACTTACATGCTAACCCTGGCGATCCGAGTGAACGGAATGGCTACTCAATAGCGTAGCCATATAGTAGCAACATAGTAGCCCTTCCGTAGTATGCTCAGTGTGCACAGATCTGAAACGAGTTACCTTCGCACACAATCAAAGCTCGTGTAAAGTGGTTGCGAAGAGGTGGTAG
>JAAAKG020197490.1:0-23923 GCA_010014905.2 Druon quercuslanigerum
ATGTGGGGAAATTATTAAAGTGTCGGGAAATCCCGAAAATTTCGGGAAATCCTGAAATGTCGAGAAATCCCGAAAATTTCGGGAAAGTGCCTTTCCCGTCCCGACATCACAAACATTAAAATATGAATTACTTTTGCAATATATTCCCAAATAGTTCACAATATTACTTTTACCAGATTCTTTAACAGACAATTCTGATAGCTTTCAAACCTCTCTTAGATAAGGAAATGTAACTCTTATCTAATTAACACAATTAACACAATTAACCTCTCTCTGATTATCGACTAAATAATGAAAAAATATTAAGTAAAAAAAAAGTATACTTGGGAAAGGCCAAAAGAATTCCCGATCCTAAATCAAATTCGCCGGTTTTTTCCAGCTGGATAAAACTCCCGGGATTTTCCTTATTTTCTCCGATCCGCTGGATACCCTGAAAATTACTTTTTTTCATACATTAAGCACAAATATAATAAATAAAAAAAGAATATTATAAAATCTTGGATATAAGGTCTCTTATATCAAATTGGACCCAAATTATAGACTGCAGAACTTTTGGAACGAAAAAGTGTATTTTGCCACATTTCGTCCTTCTGTGAGGTATGTCCATCTGCATTTCCCCTCAATCATTCAGAAATTTAATTTAGCTTATGAAAAAGAATGTATTGCATGCAGTATTGAATAAGTTTATTTTTTTAATTAACTTCAAGTAACCTAAAAAGTTACTTTTTCACTTCCTTAATTTTATCATTGCTGAACAGGAGAGTTGAGTTTCCAATCAAGAAAGATTTTTAAATCACATTTTTTCAACCAAACAGTTGTACTTTTAACAAAATAATATGAAATTGTTTACCGGAATAAATGAGTTTTCATGCCAAAATAAACACTTTCAAACAAAAGAATATAAAATTCCCAAGCGAAAAGGATTAATTTTCAACAAAAAAGTTACATTTCAAGTAAATTGATATGCTATACCATCTAACTAAATAGTTAAATTTTAATAAAATACATCAATTTTCAACCAAATAATTGAATTTTTATACAGAAAATAATAATTTTGAACCAAATATTTCAATGTTGTACCATTTTCTAACGAACAATACGAAAATTTGAGACAATATATTAAAATTTTATAGCAAAACATTTAAATACTATACCCCAAAAAAAGTATTTAAAACAAAATAGCTAATGTTTTAACCAAACAAATGAATTTTCGACTAAACTTATGAATCCTCAACCACATAGTTGAATTTTTGAGAAGACCTATAATTCACCTTTTAACCGAGTGATTGCACTTTTAAACGAAAAATATACATTTTTATCCGAAAATATGATATTTTAATAAAAATGTTAATTTGCAGCTAAAAAATTGTATTATAAACAAAATATCTTATTTTCTACCAAAAAGATTAGTTTTCTACCAAAAATACGAATTATTAGTTAAATTACCAGTTAGAAAATTAGTTCTTAACCAAAAATAAAATGAATTTTTAAGAAACTCTGAACCAAACAGTTACATTTTTTATTAAAAACGACTATTTTTAACAAAACAGCTTAACAATCTACAGAATTTTGTTTTACTAAAAAGAGATGAATTTTCAAACCAAAAACAACACTTTTCATCAAACGAATTGAATTTGCAACGAAAGTTTTCGTTATTTTTCAAGCCAATTTCAAGTCAATCACAGTTGAATTTAACCAAAACATACAGATGTTGATAAAATAGATGAATCCTCGACCAAAAGAGATTAATTTTCTACCCATAACTGACCCATAACACTTTCTAAATAGGAGATATACAAAAACACAAGGTAACTTCAAAGTAACTAAAATTAAGTTCCAAGTTACTGAAAAAATCGCAACTAACTTACGTTACAAGTTACTTTTTTAAATAATAACGGTGTTATCCTCAAAGTTACAAATACCGTCAGTTTTCAGTAACTTAGTTACTTGTAACAAGTTACTACCCAACACTGATTTCATGATGCAATTGTGCGTCATGTTTCGCTATATTGGCGCATACAGATGCAACATTTAGATTCGGGCGTTCCAACATAGCGATTGTCCGCGTATTTCCCTATTTCCTGGGACGCTCCCCATTTCCTCGAACGTTTGGAATAACCGGCTCGGGCTATGGTTACGAAGTATAGGACGGAACGTATCCACGTATACGCATTACGCCGTCCTCTTTCCCGAATAATTTGGTGGGGGAAGACTAGATAATAAAACCGAGGCGCAGAAGTGTGAGGTCATTCAATAGCGTTCGTATCGTCGTCAGTGAAACGTGTTCAGAGAAGCTATCAGAAACCGTACGACGAGACAGTGTTGAGCGAGTGTTTAAACAGTATCGCTGGTAGACCGGCCGTGTGTGTACTTATCCAGTTATCTCACAGTGAATTCAAGAATTCAAACTCGAGGAAAACTGCCAGTGCTACCACTAGCTCCGCAAAGTTCAGCACTAAAAATTTATCCCACGTCCGACGAGTCTTACGTCTCGAAAATTGGTTCGCCAGGAAGTCATTGTACGTGCAAAACCGGAGCTTATCGTCCAAGAAAAGAAAAATCACTCACCAGTATGACTTGCGAGGAATTACTGTCCATATGCTTCACACATTTGTCTGACAGGTAAGGAAGATCTTCCATCAGTAAAGTTATACTACTGCTATTACTGTAAGCCGAGTCATGAGGATGAGTGCATTCCCCTGACAGTAGTTCAAGGTTGATGCCGCTGGGACAGATGACAAGCAGTCACGCCCCTCGTGGTCAGGCATGGAAAATGTGCCGGGACACGTGCCTTATTATCATTTTTCTACTCTGCTGATTATCGGATTTTCAGCATTCTGATTCTTCTGATTCTATTTATGATATAATTTCTCACCGAGAACGCATATTGCATCAGCTTGTGACATACCATTCGCGGAATGATAAGAATATTGATAATTACTTTTCTCGTAATATGTGATATGAGTTTTTTTGTTTAAGCAGCTCCTATGACGAGAGGGCGTCCATAATCAGAGAGTAATTTTAATGTAATTCAAGAACTTTAATAATCTTTTGGAACTTAGAGTTTCTTTACTTTAAAAAAATCTAAAGGTATTTAATGCTAAAATGATTTAACATACTATTGGTCAAACTTTCAAAATAATATTCTGTAAGAAGTCAATTTAATAAAGTGAAACTGGAACATTATAAACTTCGAGCGGTTGCATATTTGACGTCTATAAGAAGTTTTACAGCATTAATTTAAATTCATTGAGATTTACCCTAGTTAGTCGCTCGGGGTGAAATTCACACAACAAATGTGGCAAGATTACGGTATCCGTGGCGACGAAGTTTTAATGTGGATTCCTATAAGATTTTTAGCGAGAAACATGAATTTGAAAGTTATAATCGATATGTCGAATAGTTTTCGATGTATCGATTTTTTAAACTTTTTTTTTGATGTTCATAATTTCTTAATTTTTTATTTCTTTCTATGACCTTCGATATCTCGAAGACTATCAGAGACATCGATTTAAAGAATTCAGATTCGTGTTTCTCGCAAAAAATCATATAGGAATTCACAATAAAACTTTGTCGCCACGGATATCGTTATCTCCTCCAAATTTCCGAGCCCCTCGCAGAATCCCTCTGGTCACTTTAACTTCTTCGGTTTTTAAAAATATTTAACAACTAATTTCAGTTGCAAGTCTGAAAGCTCATCTTTTGAAATCCTTTAATAATACTTAGCAATTTTTACATTTCTGGGACTCATGCGTGGTGTGAAATTCACCCTGTGTTACTACTGTTTTGCGATTCTACTGAAGTGTGACTAATTAGGGTTAAAAGGATTAAGAAGAATAAAAAATACTTTATTAAATATCATGGTGTTTGTAAATACTTCGCGGGATTTCAAAAGATTTTAAGAAACTTCTAAGCATCCCGCAAAATTTCGAAGGATTTTATAGGATTTAAAGGAATTCCGAGTATTTCGCGGGATTTAAAGGAATTTCAACACAATAATAATAAATTGAAAAAAAATGTTTTCATATCATTTAAACAATTTCAATGAATTCTAATAAAAAAAATAATTTAAAGATTTCAAAATGGTTTAATATTGGTTGATCCCTCAATTAGGCCTCACGGTTGATCTCCATCAGGCCGGTTCGTTTTCCAACTTTTTCTTCTGACTGAATTTCAGTACCCCGCAAAAGTTTCCCACCCTTGCCAACTTTTCAGCTGCAAAATCTTTTTTAGATCGAAGAATATCTTCGGTTTATACTTTGAATTAAAAAATTCAAATTTTTGAAGAATAAAAACAAATTTTTTGTTGGTTTAAGCTGAAGAAATTTTAGGGTCGATCCTATTCAACTTTTTCTAAACTAAATGCATTTAACTCATTTAAGAAAAATGTTTCTTGCGCATTTTCAGACAATTATAAATAGAGCAAAAAGAATACTTTTTAATCTTTAGTTTTATATTAATGTTTGTTTCTAATAACTGTACATATAAAAATATGCTAGAGGTTTAAAAGTAATAGATATAATAGAAAGTGAAAAGTTGGTTTGGATGGAACAAGCCTAGTCTCCATTCACAGTTTGCAAAACAGTAAAATCAAGTTGTCAGGGCCAATTTAAATTCACAAAGTGATTTTAAATTCAATATTAATTTTAAAAGAAACTCAATTTGGCTAAATTCGGGATAAAACGAGTTGAAAAATAAACGCATTTAACTTGTATAATAACAAATTTTCAGATTTGATTCCAATTTAATTTTTTTAAATAATACTTATTCAGTAATCTAACTAAAAATTGTTTGAATTTAAAGTTAAGAACATTTGAAACGAAGCGATACTTCGAAATTAAATATTCCAAAATAAAAGGCCTTTAAATCGGAGAGTAATTAAAAAATTCGCAAGTCTAAAATTTTAAAAGAATCTTAATCAAAAACTTTATAGAAGAACTCTATATTTTGAAAGTAATCGAAAATTTATATTAATTACTTACAAATTAAAAAAGACTCAAATTTATGTGATATAAAAGTAAAGAGTTTGAATAAACTTAATTGTATATGACTTTTTCTCTTTTGTCATATTTTTTTCCTCATAATGCTCGCAAAAATGCGAAACGTATGCAAATTTCAGACATGTAGAATAAAATCTAAGCTACAATAAAATGAACGTAATCTGCTAATTTTAAAATACGCAAAAGATATTTTCGTATATGAATATCAGCAGAAACAGATAATATGTATAATTCTATTCCTAAAAGTATGTTTAAGTTTCCTAAATACCATAGAAAAAGAGATATATAACAGCATCAACCTTGAAAGGACTGAAAACCTCACAAAAAACACTCAAGTCCTCAATTTAGAAAAATGAATTATTCTCTTTACTTCTAGAACCAAAATGTGGACCCAGAAAAAGAATCGACATCTTAATCGCTGCACCAAGATTACATGCGGTTTGCTGCCAACCCTGCGAGCTTTGGCAACTCGAGCCGGCAATACGCAAAGCAGTGTTTGCTTTGTACCTTCAGAAGGGCAAACAGATTCAGCCAGCCACCTCCAAATAACCCTTCTGGAAGCTTACTGCAGAGAGAATGGAATTGAAGTAATCAGAGTCTCCAAGGAAACTCTAAAATCCATGATGTGTCCCTCGGCAACAGACCTATCCTGTGTCCTTGTTACCTACGATGAACCATATTTCTTGGAGTCTCCGGAGTGACTCTCAAGAATCTCATACACTTATTCTGGAAAAGAAATTGGAAGAAATTCAACTTAAGTCCTTAAACGGAGAAGCGGAGTTTGAGGATGAGGGGCTTGACGAGTGTTCCTACGTTTGATGTAAGGAACAAAAGTGTTTTAAAACACATTTGATTACGTAACTGCGCAAAGCGCATATACAAATTGTCGAGACTCAAAAGTAGAGCGACATAATCCTGTTTTATTACATGCTGAGACGAGTTGGGTTCGAGGAGACGATGTATACTTGGAGGATCTTGCGGGACATTAAATCTCCCAGAAAATATTATGTTTGTGTATAAAAGAGAAGCAGATGTATACAAAATTATGTTTCTAATTTTTATTCACTAAGTTTAAGAAGTTTTTTATTTTATAATTTATGTATATATAGTCCTATATTTCCGATGCAATTAATAAAGAAAGTATAGACAGTAAAATTGCTAGAGGTTCGTATCCCATCCTTTACATACTTATATGTATTTAAATTATTCAGTCTTGTTTATTGACAATTAAGAAAATTTACATGGGTGAAAATACAAAAGTTTGAATTATTCGATTCTGAATTGAACGGAAAAAAGTATTTCAGATCAATATAAAACGTGTTTGTTTTATTCATATTAATTACAATGAATGTATAGATTATAATTTTCGTTTTTGTTTCATAATGATAATTTTTTTATTGAATCACAATCTTTTGATTTAAACCATTGGTGACATTTGTGAAGACAAAATAAAAATTAAATCTTATTCTTGAGGTTACAAATATGAGTCCAAATTTCATTATTATATTATTGATTAAAATAAATTAATTTAAGAAATAGCAACAAGAAGAATAATAATGAGTGGCAGTGCTTACAGGCGTAAATGCCAAATTTCAGAAATTGTTTTTATTGTCCTATTTTGGGTCCCTGTAAGCGATTATGGTCCGGTTCGGTTCGGAAGTGAGTAGAATATCATATCAAAGTTAAAACGGACGTAATTGTCATGAGCCGTGTAGTGCAAAAAGGAAAAGTTTAAGGAAGCCATAATTTAATAAAGCCGGATTGGGGCTGCCAGTAAGTTTTTTTCACAGAATGTATTGAAGTTATACGCTATTATGTATTTCAAATTCGTCCTTTTAGAGGGCCCGCTTTCCTTTTCTTGAGTACCCGGAAGTAGTTTCTGGTTTAGGAAAAAATTTAATTTTTTCAATGTATAAGGATTTTTCCATTTGTTGTAAGTTTTTTATTAAAGAATTTTGGTACATTTCATGAGGGATTTGTCAGAAACTGTTGCTTCTACCTATATGTTCCTTTTGGGATGGAACATAGCATAAATATAGCTCGAAAGTACTTTTTTATTTAAAAAAAAATCAAACAGCTTCAAGTATAACACATACGTTTTCTCAAGTGGCACTTCCTTACATTCACAGAAATTTTTTTGCAGATGGTAACTTTTCCCAGACGTTCTTCGAAAATAGAAAAATTGCACAATGATTGTTGTGTCAGGTCCAGCGTTTTCTGAGGACGCGCGTTTCTTCGACAAGGATTTTGTTGCTTTTTTCTACGCGCTCCTTTCACTATTAAATAGAGCTTAACAGTTTCTCAGGACTTTTTTTTTAGTATTTTGTTTAAAATTAAGTTCGCTAAAATTATACCGTTTTTTGAGTCTTTTGTGAAACTCGAGCTAGTTTTCTGGAAAAATTGTCAGAGTTGGGAAAGGGAATGGACTAGTAGCGAAATTTCGAGATGACTAGCCAAATTTATGAAAAATATTTGACTAATCATCCGGAATTTCAAATTTTTACATTCAAAACTAATTATATAGAATTATTTGAATCAAACATCAATTTGTTTCATATCCTCATGTTCATTTATTAATATTATATGCTTAGAAATCATTTTCATGCAAGAAAACACGATAAAAAAGATCTTATTTGAGTTTATTAGAAAAAATTTTTTAATTAAAATAATTAAAAGAATTGTTTGTCTTTCCACTAACTTTACTATATTTGTATTTATATTTATTAAAGATAAATTTAAAAACTGGTTTGTGGGACTGGTTAACGGATTAAATTTGTAAAATTTTGATCGACTTTATTTTTATACGGAGTGAAGTAAACATAATTGGCATATGTGATATATTATTGGAGAAAATCCACTGTCAGCTTGTTTATTTCGCCTAATAAAGCCTTTGTTTATTTATTTTTATGATACTTTTATACACGAAACTGCTTTCTTGATTGAAAAAATAGTTCTGTAATGCTCTGTGAGAGTAATTATAAAAGAGAACGTTTAGCAGAAGACGATGGAAAATTCTTTGACAGAAATTCAGTACTTACATCATGTTTTGAAATACCTGAAACATGAAAATGTTGTGTTTTAATAGGTTAAGTATTTTTTAAACTTCGTTCCAGCCGTTTTTCATTTAATATGTTTTAAAATTGTTAATTTAACAATAAATGTGGACATTTTTTTAAATGATCCTATTTTTTCAGCTTCTTATATTTAGGTGCCACATCATAAAATTAGTGAAGAAACTTACTACAAATAATATTCAGCGGGTTAAAGCTATTACAAAATTACTTTATTTTTATCTTACTATATTAATTAGAGAAAGTTTTACTTAAAGATTAAAAATAATTGGAGACTACTGAACGACATTTTCCAACTCTTTTGTGACTCGAACATTTTTTATTTATTTAAATACCTTTTCAAAAATAAGTACAGAGTTAAGATTGAAATACCGCTACATCCAGAAGCACAAAGTACTACAGCTAAAGCTAACATATGCATGCAATTACATTTAAAAAAACTACATTCAATTCTGTAAAAGAAGAAAGTTGTAATTTGTTTTATAAACTAGAAAATTATTGATCTTTGATAATGTTTCGTGAGGATTCGCAACATTTTTTTATTTTTGAGAAATTTTTTATAAGTTTTATTAAAGGAAGGACGTCTTTAGATCGCCAAATGGCTAAGATATTCATTTTTTTATTAGATTTGTTTATAACATTAACATTTTTACGTATGTCTTAAACAAAAAATAGTATCACTTTCACTAGCTAATTTTTTATTATTAATGCAAGTTTTTACTGATTTTGCGACGTTTCACATAAATATAATTAGTTTTTAAAAAACTGGATCTTTTATTTGAAAAAAATATCAACTTTGTCGTTAGATAAAAAATAAATAAATACAAAGCCGGCCTGCATAGCCAACTTTCCCCTATTCCTTTGCATATTTTTATATTTTTTTTTGGTCGTTTAAAAAAATTGTAACTTTGCTTTCATTTAGACTTTATCAAAATGTTTAATACATCACTGAAAATGCCGATCCCCAAAAGTACGTTGTTTTGGAGTTGTTTAAGCATTGTTTGAAGTGTTGCTTTAAGTTGCAACAAAAATGATTCAGCGGAAAATAAGAATGCACCTTTTTTCATGTTAGAGTTTCTACACTTGAGGTATTGTCATTTGGGAAAAATCTTATTTCGAGGTCATAACTATATATAATATTATTTTTTCCACATAGGTTTTCTTTGGCTTCTAAATGGTCACTTTTTTACAGCTGGGAGATTTTTAACACCCTACTGATTGTAGGAAATCTTATAGAAGTGAAAATATTAATTTCACTCTGTTTGATCTATCAATAATAAGAGCCTTTTCCGCATTAATTATTTTCTTTGGAAGGGTGTATTTGGTTGTCACTTTATTGACAAATTGGAGATTTCCAACGTCCTGGGATCAATAGGAAAGGATTTAGAACAATTAAAAATTCTGTTCAAGTGAGAAAATGTGAATTTCACTGAGCGTTCTCATAAATAAGAGATTTTTTGTTATGTTTTTTTAAATTGAATTGTATTACTTTTGTCTGAAAGATTTTGAATACCCATAAATATACCTTATATACTATAGAAAATACCAAATATATTTCTAGAGAAGAAATAATTTAAACAAATTAACAATGTATATATATACCATTAGGCCCCCTTTTGGGAGTAATGTAGGGAACGTTGGTGTAGATTTTTGAATCGATCTACCGGACTTTTAAATCTAAGAATGACCTAAAGCTATATGACTGCAAAATATATTTAACTTCAGATACTCTCCAGTTCAAGAATAAAAAAATTCTTAATGTCAGGTACATTATAAAACACGTGAATGACATGTGGTTAAAGACCATTCATGTCCCTCAGTCGTACACTGTTTTTCGTTATTTAGGTACCACCAATGTCAAATCGTCTTTAGGGGTCATTCATATAACACGTGATACGTTAAGGGGAGGGTCCTTTAAAGTATCATTCTCTATATTAACCCTTAAACTGCCAAAACGCCACTACCGGTACACTGCTCTTCGAAGGCCAATAACTAAGACTATTCGACACTAAAAAAAATTGAGATACATATATTTTCATTGCTTAAGATCTCCTCTTTCCGATGGTGATAATAAAATTCCTCAAAAAGTTTATTTATCATTCCAAAATGCAGTTTAAACAACAAAAAAACGTGATTTTTCGTGCCTTTTTTGTGGTCCATTTTTCAAAGTTTTTCGAATCTGTAATTATTCTGGGACCCCACTAACCGGTGGAATAAATGTCTAAACTTTGAGAATACATGGTTCAAAGATCTATTTTTCGTTCTAGTGTTTTCAAAATGGCGTCTTAATGGCAAAATTTTTGTGAAAACATTCATGAATTTTTTTACAATAAACGATGCTCTTTTCGAAAATTTTTTTAAGAGCAAAAAGTTCTTGTAATTAGCCAACGAATGCGCCTGAATTTTCCCGAAGCGTTTTGAGGACTTTTTTGAATTTTGCATATAAATTTTGCATATGGCTAATTACAAGAACTTTTTGCTCTTGAAATTTTTTTCGAAAAGAGCATCGTTTATTATGAAAAAATTCATGAATGTTTTCACAAAAATTTTGTCATTAAGACGCCATTTTGAAAATACTAAAATGAAAAATCGATATTTGAACTATGGATTCTCAAAGTTTAGACATTTATTCCACCGGTTAGTGGAATAATAAATACATTTTTTGAGGAATTTCATTAGCACCATCAGAAAGAGGAGACCTTAAGCAATGAAAACATATGTATCTCAATTTGTTCTAGTGTCGAACAGTCTTAGTTATTGGCCTTCGAAGAGCAGTGTACCGGTCGTGGCGTTTTGGCAGTCAAGGGGTTAAGTGCAATGGAAAAAGAATCATGCAGGGGTGTGGTGACAATTTATCGCGTATTTTGTGAATGCAAGAAAAGTATTATCAATGTTATTGCTGCTTCGGCGGCATCTTGAAAATATACGTATTTTTGATTTGCTTCATTTATAAAATTATATATCTATCACTTAAGTATGTGCATATGAGACATAAAATCGTACGCAACATATTATTTATGGTAGAACCTACTCCTTAATTTATTTTTTTGAAGTTTTAATGTCTTCATTTTCCATTTTTCTAGTTTTCTTTTTTTCATAACAGAGGTTAAAATATTATATTTTGATCCAATTTTTAGAAAAACTGTACATAGTTGAATGAATTTCTACATTTCTAATTGAGTTTCAGGATTAATAATTAATTTAAGGAAAGTTATGTAAAGACAACTGTACTTCTATGACTTGTCTTTTCTTTCATAGCTTGCGAAATATTTAAGGATAGCTAATATCACTTCAATGGACGACCTAAAAATCCTGAGTGTTACGTGAGTAGGTACTAAAATAATGAAACAGTAACAGCACAGTAGTTTCATAAAAAAAAGAAGTGCATCCAAAGTACATAATTTAAAGTCACTGCATAATTGATATTTTTGGATTTGATTGGTAGAGTGAAGTTCCGCCTATTTCAAAGATCGTCTATTTCAAAGTTCCCCTATACACGCTATATCAGCAATTGCTGATCAATTAAAAATTTATTGTATTATTTATTATTTAAATTTTATTGTACGTGTTTAGCATGGCGTCGTGGGAATGCAGACAGCTTTTTGGAGAAAATATTCCAAACGTATAAGTAAGTCATAAATATGCGAATAGTAATATTTCTCAAGCATAGCATGTATTTCATGAGTCATTTTTCATTCCTCCCAGCTAAAAATTCCTTTACAAGCACCTCGAAGAGTTCTGCAAATGTTTCTGTACGCGAACGTGTACAGGTAATCTTGATGGTTCCTCTGCAGGAATCAAGCAAAGAAAACTGTACATTGTCCGGCAAAGGAACTTGCACCGACAAAGGCACTTATGAATGTCCCTGTACGAGTTCCCATATAAGGTGCTTTTGCGAAAAAAATTGAGGTGCAGGTTCCTGTACACAATCGTGTATAGGATCCCTTACAGAAAGCCATCAAAGGAATCTTTGAAAGGATCCCGCATAGAAACATGCATGGATGTCTTTACAGAAAGCCATCGCGAAAACTCAATTCGCTTCAGACTATAAAGTTGTCTTCCTTTTATTCCCTTGAAGATCCAACTCACCATCGAGAGAGCCAAGTCACTAGCGAATCCTCACGGATTAGTTTCTGTATATGAATCCACATCTTAGTTGACTCTGTGAAGAAACCTATACAGGATCATTCTAAGGTTAGCTCGTATAGAGGCTATTTTGCAAGATCATGTACTGTTTCCCCCGCGAAATTGCTGCACAGGACCGGTCTAGATTACCTGTACAAGTTCGTGTGCAATTTCGTGTACAGGAACGTGTGCAGGATCCTCTGAGGTTCCTGTACAGATATTTTTTACCTGGGTTTTGTCGACTTACGACTTTTTAGTGTCACGAAATAAAATAAAATATCCAAATGTCCGGTTAGTGTATCAGAATTGGTTACTGTAACCTCAAATTTCGGATGGTTGATTGTATTTTGTAAAACTGAAAGGTGCTTAACCGATAAAGGGAATTAACGGAATTGCGCAAATGCATCTACACTTAAAAAATATTACTATTCCGATCTTTATTACTTACTCTTATGTTTAGAATATTTTTTCCAAAAAGTCATATGCAGTTGAAGTCCTATTTGTTAACCTTCCTGACGGCTGACATTTCCACTTAACCTAGCATTCAACACTTGAAAAATATTAATATTCAGACCTATCTGAATCACTTTTATGTTTAGAATAGTTTGTCAAAAAAGGCGTATGCACGGCTACATCAAGAACTATGCTATACTTCCTACAATTTGCACCTATTTTATCATAACCGCGACTTCATGCTACAAAACCTACTATTCCGCGAAATATTTTACTCGTTTTTTGATTTTATTACATAGATTTTTAGTTGAAAAATTGTACTATTTCAAGGAAATTTTATATTTCTCACGTCGCGCGTCAATAAAAACACTGACATGCATGCTGGCTAACGAACTTCAACATTGTTAATTGCACATATGCCGAAAAGCGCAGGTCTATTTAAAAAAACAAAGTATAAACTTGTAATATTACATTAATAATTAATTATTTAAAGAAGTATTCTATTTCTTAGATTCAATTTATTTATTTTAAAAAAATGAAAATTTGTTAAAAAGATTTATCTGTATTTTTATTGATAGTATTTACTGATTTAAAATACAACCTTGTTGGCAATTCCAATAGAGAATCCTACATAACAACTTTTCAAGAACCTTTGCCTGATCCTATGAGGTTCCTATGTAAGCTCTGACATATGACTCCTTTAGGAAAGGTGACAAGGATCTTATATAGGTTCCTGTACAGTTTCCTGGTCATCGTGAAATTGCTGACGTAGGATCTTACCAAGGTACTTTTGAGGTTCTTATATAAAATAACAAATGCCATTACAAAGGTTCCTGCACAAAAATCAGTGTAGGGAAAAATTTTATTTGTGCGATTTAATTAATATTTATTTATAAATTGACACAATTGTGAGGATTCGAACCCTTGAACTGCTGACTCTACCGTTTTTAAACATAAACCAACAGTGCGTAAACACGCACAGCCGTCGAGGCCAAACAATATAGGTATAATAAAATTTAAAGCCACTCATCCGACGAAATCGAACCACACATACGCGTCCCATGCGCACCGCACGTGTAGGTGACCTGGGTACCTGGGTAAGATCCTATTAGGTATTTTCACGTTAACCATCAGTTAACTTCACATTGTTAAAACGAAGGTGAAAACAATGGTCCAAATGCATAGAACAAAAGTTTATTTCTTTAATATCTTCGTAACGAATAATAATTACTATCATTTTAATATGTGATTAAATGTTCTTAACAAATAAAAACTATTTTTCAAATGCACTTATATAGAAAAAATTAGTTTTTACGAAGATATTAGCAAAATAGGGCAAAACGGACCCAATCACATGCATTTGGTCCATTGTTTTCCCCTCAGCAATCCACAAAGTGAAGTTAGCTGGTCATTAAAGTGAACATACCTAATTTCAGCCATTTCACGATGACCAGGAACCTGTACAGAAACCTACTTAAGGTCCTTGTCACTTTTCCTTGAAAGAGTCATACGTCAGAACCCACACAGAAACCCTCATGGGATCTTGTACATTTTCTTTCAAAGTTCTTATATAGGATTCTATACAGGATTCCATATAGGAATTTTCAACAGGGACCAATAAAATGTTTCCCTTTACAGGTTTCTGTGTAGGAACCTGTGTAATATCCTGGGTCATTTTATATATACATTAAAATTATTCCTCTATAGGTACCCGTATAAAAGCCTCTAAAGTACCTGGATAAAATCCTACGTTAACCATTTCACGATGACCGCGAAACGTCATACGTTAGAACCCACATAGTTCACCTCATAGGATCATGTAAAGGCTCTCGCAAGGTTTCTTTGTAGGATTCTATACAGGATTCTATATAGGAATTTTCAACAGGGACCCGCGTTTTTCGGCACATTCGCACTTGAAAAAATTGCTTACACCGCCCTCATCGATACAAGATCCGGGCAACCAATGCACGCCGCTTGAAAAAAAAGTAACCTGAAGGACGCGGTAGATTTGGGGTTCATCCAGCCTTGAAATTATGGACCTTGTACATTTTAAGGCCGAGGAAATAGGTGGAAGTTGCCTGTATTTATTTTGTCTTACGCACTGGTTATGGTTTTGGAATTTTCCGTAACTTTAACTCTTTTTGCATCTTGTTCAGAGCTAACGTTACCGTCAAATACGTAACTATAGAAAGTGCCTTTATTCTATTGTATCGCCTATTTTTCATAGATTTATACTAATAAGCTTTTAACATTCCAATTTTCGTTACTTTTACGCAATTAAATAATTTGGCAGCAAAGAAAAATGAGGGCCATGAATTAAATTATAAATATTTTAGCATCATTTACTTAAACGATCTACTGTGCAGTTCTTAGACTTTCAAATTATGAATATATTTTTAATCATTTAGGTTTTTTAAGTTTAATGCATAAATATTATTTATTTATTATTTAATATTTATTTAATGTCTGATGCAATAATATTAGATATTAGTAAACGAAATTTTGTATTAATTCGCAGGCCTTCGTCGGAAGTCACCTTTCATTTTTTTGGAAATTCACAAGATGGAGATAAAATTCGAGAAGCACTTAATCGCCTTGTTCAACGTCGCCGGCTCAATGAGATCACCCTCGAATCAACACATTTCACCTTCCAACAAAAGCCGTCGCTCAGGCTCCAGGTAGTAAAATTTAAGAGCACCATAAACGCTGCAAACAAAGAAAATGTCATTTTTATAGAGCCCATTTTTCTCCCTTAGAGCTTACGTCTGAACCAAGTGAATGAACATGTGGTGCGATTAGGTGACCAAATCATTTTAACATGTGTAGCTCAAGGAAGCTATAATATCAACTTCACGTGGTACAAGGACAATATGTTAATCAACATGAGTAAAGCTACTAGGTAAAGAAAGTACCCATTTTATTGAGAACAATTTTATGTGAAATACAATATAGTCACGTATACTAATTTCTCATAAAATAAAAAAGTAGTTTAATTTTTATGTCTCTTTCTTACGAAAACAATTTTATTAGGAGTACAAGTTTCACAAAAAAATTAATAACGTTATTTACTTTTTAATAATACGTTTCCTAATTTCTAGAAATAAAAATTCTTAGAATTAAAAACAAATTAATTCAAGAACCAAGAACTATCCCATTCGCATAGGCACACATGGTTTTATTAACAACAAAACCCAAATGAAGAAAGTGGGAAAAAGTATGGGGGCCTACTAAACCCTTTGTTTCTTGAAGGGTACCTTTTTTTGCTTTTCATTATCTTTATTTATTTATTTTTCTTTTTTTACTTACAGCATTTCCATGTTCAGGCTTCGGATTCACGACACTGTTAACACTTTTTTTGAACTCTGCTACTATTTAGCACTATTTTTTTTTAAATAAGACGAATGCTACTATTTTCTCCAATTGCTCACTAATGCAGCTATATTTCCATATTGCTATATTCCATATTGACTAAAATAAATCCGCCAGCTCAAAAATCGAATTTCAAAAGCATTACAAGATTTTTAATATTTGAAAAAATTTCACGGGATTTATTAGAGTATTCTGAAAGACCCTAAGATAGTTTTTGGGATTTCAAAGTATTTCATGAGAGTCATAGGGATTTTCCTGGATTCTAATGGATATCAGGGAATTTTAAAGATTTGAGCACACCTTAAAACATTTTAGAAAATTTAAATATTGCAAAAATTTCAAGGGAGTTTAAAACTTGTTATCAGCGATATGGAAAAATTTAACAGTTTCCAGGGGTTTGAAGCTTTTTCAAAGGCTTTCTAGATAACTTTAGGGAGTAAATGATTTGGATTCAATTTTTATCTGACTTCTGGAGAATGATTTCAAGAGTTTTCTATAGACTTGATGAGATTAAAAGGGTCTCAGACGATTTCAGAGATTTTAATATATTAAAACATATTCGAGATTTCAAGAGATTTCTACGGATTTTATAAGAATAAATCAATTTGAAAAATTTAAAAGAATTTTAAGAAAATAGAAAGGATTTAATAAGATTTTACAGAATATTTAGTATTATAAAATATCTCAAGAGATTAGGAAATTTCTCAGGAAGTTTAAATGATTTCGTAAGATTTCAGAAAATTTCAGACTTCAAGGTATTTTACGATTTTCGGGGAGTTCGTAGACTTTAAACATAAATTGAAAGATTCCACAAGATTGTAGGGAATTTCTATAGTATTCTATTGGAATGTTTCAGGAATGTTCAGGGGAACTCTTGAGCTATCAGGGAGAACTTTAGGGAATTAATGAAATTTTTAAGGACTCTTGGGATTTCACAATTTCCATGAAGTTTCAAGAAATTTTGCTATATTCAGGGCTTTTCAAGGGATTTAAATAGATTTCAATACTTGTAGGGTATCTTAGAATATTCGAAAGAATCTCACGTGATCTTTTGGGACACATGTATTGAATTTAATTTATGTTCCAACTAGTGTTTAAATTGTATAGTACCACTTCCACTATTTTGAATTCATTAAATGCGTCCGAGGCCTGCATGTGTTCTTGTCCTAGACGTAAAATTTAGGTTATTTTCCTGGGTGTTCTTGTATACACGATTTATTTTTACTAAAAAAAACTTTAATCTTGTAGCTATTTTTAAATCAAGATATGGATTATTCTCTCAAAATTTTTCATTATTTTATTTTTAATTAAGAAATGAGTTTTGATTCTTGCGTGCAGTTCAAAATTACGTATACTGGGAAATAAGCTAAACGTTACTAAAATCTCGTTCCTTATTCGCTGAGTTCATAAGAGAAAAAGTTACTGAAGTTTCAATTCATTTTCACTGATTCCTAGTTGTTATTACGAATTGATACTAATACTAATTAATTTAGGCATTATTATTAATAATGCATAATATATCTCAACTACCATTAGATCTTTAACAAAATAATCTATGAATGTACATGTGTTTTGTTTTTTTTATATTGATAGTATACTTACTTAAACTATATATTTCTAAATGATTAATACTTATTTAGAGCTCCAAAAAGCGACCTTTAACATTTATTTTTACTCATAGCATATATATATAAAAAGCTTTTACATTTATATAATATCTTTTTTCAAAACATTACTTGATATCTTGATTTGTTTGTTGTAACTCATAATATTTTCCTGATAAAAATAAATCAACATTTTCTTGGGTTTACCCAAGTAAATAACAGTTTACTTTTTTCCACGTTTCTATAATCGACAAATATCATGAAAGTAATGTAACAAAAATTCTAATCTTTTTTGGAAATTACCCTTATAATTATTTAAAACAATGCATTTAAAAAACCTAATTTTTTAAGAATATTTTTAAGTTTGTAGTTCTTAAATATTTATAAATATTTAATATATTTAAAAATATTTAAAAAGTAAATTTTGACTTTGATTTTTATTAACAGGGAAATTTGGTATAGACATTTACCAAATGATGGATCAGATATGCACACTTCTCTATTAACAATAGAAAAAACGACACTTCTCGATGCAGGACAATATACTTGCCAGGTTGTAGATTGGGAAATGCAACAGTGTAAAAGTATTTATATTGATGTCAAAGGTGAATCTGATGTAAAAGTGGTACCTATGAGTGCGACATTGGAAAAGGTGAATTTTATGAAAATGAATAGTTTTAAACTACCCAAGTGGAAAACAAGACAATGATGTTTTGATTTTTTTGTTTTATACATTGTTTTTATTTGAAACAAATGAAAAATATCAATGTCTTGTCTACTATTGCATGTAAATTATACCTATATAACTTTTTCACCGTGGTAAGGATGTACTCTATTGTATGATAAATATTGATATATTTGTGTCGAATTATCGCATTTTTTATTCTTAAAAACGAAAATTTTTCCTTACAATGCAGATGTGCCCCTTTATGAAAATGAATATTCCTAAAACTTATTTTTGAAATAATAAATTATCATTCTGCAATTTTAGGAACTGATAAGATACTTAACGAAGCATGTCTGCCTTATAAGAAAAAAATGTTTATGTTGGAAAATGTGACTAATTATTCTCAATTAATATAAAATAATAATTTTTAAGCGTAGCTTTCAAAAAAGTAAAAAATCTGATTTTCCTTTAATTTCAAATTGGATCTATTAAACGAAAACAGTTTAAACCCAAAGGTATCCTTCTTTTTTAAATCGGTGACTTAAACGTATCCTCTCTGTAAAATACAAAAAATATAGAGAATCCTTTCAAACATGAATTTATTACATCGTTCACAAATATGTTAATAGGGAGGGAACATTCAGCTGCTGTGCATTACACCTAACATGAGGAGCATGGATATCGGATTTGGTTGGACAAAAAACCGTGCTCTTCTCAAACTAGAACTAGGAAGTGAAGTTTGGGAAGATCTCTACCCAGCTGGTAGCATCCTTAAAATTACAAATGCTCAGGTTGCTTAACTAATACCTTCAATTAATTGAGTATAGCTGCGAGGATTCGCATGAAAAGGGCCCTTATGGCCGGTTTTAGATATCTAGTCGAAATTATAATTTTCAGTTTGAGTGGAGAATAATACTAGGACATATCATAAATCTCTATTGGCATTATATGCTCATGTCCCGAAAGGAATCGAAAGTAGGTGTATTTCATGTTCCAGGAAAAAAGAAACACGTGCGCTCACTGAAAAGAATGGTTAGTTGGACCAACTATTTAGTTTGTAAGATATGGTGCTACTATTTTATTACCTAGGACAACCATTTTATTTGTTGCTAGTACTACTTGAATATTTATTGCAACTAATCAAATTGTTGTATAGAATAATAAAGCAACAGTTTCAACTAATGAAATCGCATAAAATGCAGGAAAATTATCAGAATATGTGACCCTATGCGTCACTCTTTACCGACACCATAAGGGTCCATTTCATGCAGGAGCCCACAATTAATCAATATTCAGTATCATAATTTAATAATATATCTTGCCTCTCATTTCAGAAATCTGCTATATATACCTGTAACATGGCCCTTAGATCAATGTCAGTTCGAGTGGAGGTTGTAAACCGAACTTTGATTCCAGTATGTCCAAAGGACAAATCGTGGGGTTTCGAGTGGCCGGAAACAGGACCTGGTACAGAAGCACTTTTGGAGTGTCCTCGTTATTTCATTGGGCGACATGCTTCCAGACTTTGCTCAATGAAGGATGCAACCTCAGCAAAGTGGGAGAGTCCTGACTTTTCAGATTGTTTATATGAACCACTAATATTTCCTTATAGCAAGGTTAGTAATATTTATTAGTTCTTACACATTTAATATCAATATTGGATGTTTTGGGCTGTTTTTACACTATCTTACCATTCTAAAATAAATATTGATCAAGCTCCTTCAAATTCTCGATTCGAATTTTGTAAAATTGTTTAGCTCAATCAATATTTTTGTTAAGAAACAGTATTTCAAATTGGTTTTAGAAAAATAAGAACTCAATTAAGAATGTGTTCTAAAGCGAAATATAATACATAGAGAATGTTCTAATCCTCCCCAGTTTCGCAGTCTCACTTTCGGTTATCAAAACACAAGTGGTTCAGAGACTACTATTGAATTCTGGGAAATTCTGCGAAATCGAACGTCTTCTTTTTATCCTGGAGAAGGCGATCGCATTTTAAATATTCTTGCAGAGATAGAATTGTACCAGTATAACATTGACGAAACGAGGGATCTAGGAAACTCAGCAGAAGCGTCGATTAGAATATTAAATCGAATTTTAGAAGAAGATGGAGCGATATACAATCAACAGGTAATGTATGTTCTTTTAAATGGATTTTTTATATCTTTCGTTAATATTTATGAGACACTTCAAGTCTTTATAATTATGTGTTTTACCCAAAATAAGTTTTATCATCAATTTTCATCTTACTTTCATCTTATTATTATCATCTTATTTTCTTATCTTATCATCTTATTTTCATCTTTATAATTATGTGTTTTACCCAAAATAAGTTTTATCATCAATTTTCATCTTATTCGCGTTTAACGCTTTATTTTTCAGAAATCACTTCTTTTGAAACACCTGGCGCAAAGATCATTATTTCATTGGACTCAACAGTCCGCAGATGCACATAAACATTTGAGTATGTCCTCCCTGAGTTTGGACATGCAAACCTTACAAGTGCGAAATAATTATGGAATAATGCAAGTTCCTTCTGAAAATTATGTGTAAGTCTTCAAGGGAATAATATCAGGCTTGCTATAGAATTTCAATTTCAGAAACCAGGCCTTTTCCTAATTTTTTCCAAGCCAAGTATTTTAAAAACTCCAGGTCTCAAATATTATAATTTTTTAGAATTCTAGGCATTGTACACATTTCAGAAACGAAAAATAGTTTAAATAGTGACACAAAGGGTATATATAGATAAACGTTTATTCTTCAGCCTGCTGGCCTTAAAAAATTGACTTGCTTACACTTCCATTTTCCTAGAATTTTCTTACAACTAACTCTTTAAAAACTAAAATGCATCCACACAATATCTCTAAGACGACCTTGCCTTGCTTGCTTCGCATCGCCTTGCACGCAAGTCGCTACTTGCTCGTCTCGCACGCATGATGCTGTTTTCTCGCTTTCCCTCGCCTTGCCAGCCTCTGTCTCCGCAGCTAATTCCTAACCCTTATCTACTATTTGCAATATGTACAATTTTCTTACATCTACTTCCTCTCCTATATACAATCTTTCCTTCTCCATTCCTCTTCCTCATTTCTTCTCTTCTTCTCTAGCTTATCCAACACCCCCTTCACCCGTACCACTGCCCTTTTGCCCCCCTTTCATGCAACAATACCTCCATGCTTATCCCACTCCTTTCCACCTCTTCACACTCCTCCAAACAGTGTTCCACTTTTGCACCCCCCTTCCCGCACAATTCACACATCCTCTTCTGTCCAGAAAGCCAGAACCTATTATAACTCTTCATGCATCCGCATCTCATTCTCGCTATAAGATCCTGACTTCCTTGCTCTCCTTTCTCACACAAATATTGAGCTCTCTCCCTTGGCATAATCCACACATAGTTCCCATTAAACCTTGACTCTCTTATTCTCCCCTCCTCTGCTTCATTCTCTCTCTCCATGCTGTTCCTGTAAACTAACTCATACACCATCTTTCCTTCCTCAAGCAGCCTTCTCACTTCATCCATATGCAATCTCTTCAAATCCATCAAATCCCTTCGCCCACTTCTATAAATTTCTCCTTATATTTACACGCTCGGCTCCCCGTTATAATCCTTAAACTCGTTCTTCCTGCCTCCCTCCTGACCATATAGTTTTGCGCATTCCTTGCTAACCCCAGTGTCCACTTTACATATCTCTCCTGTATCCTTTTTACGTCCTCACTTACCTTCCACCCCCAATCCGTAAAATAAGACACTCATCACTAGCGAATCAAACAATTTCATTCTCCTTAGAAAATCATCTGCAAACAACCTCTTTCCCAGCCCCACTTTTGCCTCATCACCACATTTGCCCTTCTCAGTCTCTGTTTTATATGACCATCCACTCCCCCATTCATTTCCCTGCCTTATCTCCCCCTCTCCTTTTCTGAACACCATAACCTTCGACTTATCTGCATTTAACTCTAACCTATTTTTGTCCAAGTATTTTCTCAACCTTTTCATCATCTCCTTTAAAGCCTCTTAGTTCTTTGCCAGCAGCACTATGTCATCTGCATATGCGAGTGACCATATCCTTACCCTTCCTACCCTAACTCCTCCTACCACTGCGGCCGCTAGCTTACTTTCTATATCTGCGATTGAAATTGCAAATGTTGAGCTAGCCGTTTGAAAACATACAGACAAAATTTTCCAAAAATTTTAAACCGTTAGCCGCCATATTGGAAGAGTTAGCGGGTAACGTCCATATTTGTTTTTATTTTTTTCTGTTCCTGTCGTTAGAAAAAATCTGAAAAAATGCACAGAACTTTTTTCAATCATTCTCAACGTGCATGATTTTTTCGAAAAAAATGTGAAAGGGAATTAAAGTTTAAATAAATGATAAAAAACAACACACCCAAGAACACATAAATATTTTTTAAGTCTAATCATCTCAAATTAAAGGCAAAAGTTCAAAGACTATATGGTACGAACTAAAAAACTTTGCTACAATATTCCTATTTTTCGTTAATAAAACTCAAGTACTACCTCAGATTTCTAAACACTGAATATTCACCCGAAGGGCTATTATTGTGAATTTGTTCAGATCGTAAATCGGGAAAAGTTGTCATCTATCGGGATAAATGATACAAAGTTGATGAATTTCAAGTGTTGTCGTTTTGTTATTTGCTGGCGATAATGACACAGTTAAAGAATTTTGAGAGCAATATATATTTAAATGATATTTTAATTGAATTTTATCAGACACAAAAATTCAAATACAAAAATTTGAAAATTTCGTTGAGTCCGAATTTCCCGCCCGTTTAAAATCTTATTAAATCACGCGTCAATTGAGCTACAATAAAGATATGTTTTAGTGATTGCGGAGAATAGACGTGAGAATTTTTTTTTAAATACGAAAATTTCTTCAATTTTTTACCTTGGCTTCAATTTGTGGCATGACCAAGGAAAGTTGTAGCAAAAATCTCAAATTTATGATACATAATCATTGAAGTCTTCTTTAGTTTAAGTCAAGTTTTAAATGTCAAGTTTAAGTCAGCGATCACTGCTGTAGTTCGCGAGAACGGTGATCACCCAGAATTTCTTATATTTTGTTTCTTAACTTTAGTTCGCGCTGGCATTCAGGAAAGTTATGTAAAAAAAAACTTGGATCAAGAGGACGTACTTTCTGAAATCGTATGTTTACTTTAAGCTAATAAAACTTCAGAATTATTCATGGGTTCCTAAGATATGATTAATCAGCCAGACTCGCTGCTAAAGCGATTGAAATTCGCCACACACATGCGTGGGCCTTTTTAGTCGTATCCCGAGAACACATAAATATTTTTTAAGTCTAATCATCTCAAATTAAAGGCAAAAGTTCAAAGGATATATGGTACGAACTAAAAAACTTTGCTACAACATTCCTAGGTCATGCCAGAAATTGAAATCAAGGTACAAAATTCAAGAAATTTTCGATTTTTTTAAAACTTCTCACGTGGTCTATTATCTACGATAAATTAAAAATATTTCTATTAGAGGTTATTAGTAGTAGTGGCGTGACTATTTGCACCTTTGAGTAGGTACCTTACACCGAAAACTAATCCGATGTAAATAGTTTCGAAATTATTATAAGTAAAAAGTAAAATGTATAATTTGGATAA
>JAAAKG020197501.1:0-23923 GCA_010014905.2 Druon quercuslanigerum
GTTTAGTGTCTTTCTTTAAAATTTTTTATTTTGAGATTGGAAAATAATCAATTTTTTCAAGAATAATTTTATGCAAAGGAACATAAAAAAGAGTCAATCATTAAAAATAGATTTCCAAAGTATCTCACTTTCCGGCTCATTAGATGCTGACATTCGCCAAACTAATTTCATGTTTGCCCAGGATGCACCATGTGGAGGTCGCCAGTCAGAATATCATCTCTTCATTTATTTACACTATATACAACTATATACATACTGTATTAATAACTTAACATAACATATATACACTTTCTACATTTTTATGTACATAATATTTATTCTGTCATCAAAGATGAATAATACGCAGGTTCAAAATATTATACATATGTTTTTTGCATATGAAGTGCATATATGAATAATATGAAGAAGATTGTGAGATGTCAATCCTTTTTTTTATTATTTTAACGTCTGGGTATATATTACATGTATGTAGACAATAGTCAAATCGACCAACTCCAGACAAAATGTTTTTTTTTATTATTGTATATTTAGTGTATAAAAAACGTAATTAAAACGTATGAATCATATGACGTTTCGTAAAAACCATTTTGTCTGGAGTTGGTCGATTTGACTATTGTCTACATACATGTAATATATACCCAGACGTTAAAATAACAAAAAGAGGGATTTAACGTCTCACAATCTTCTTCATATTATTCATATTTATACGCATCGACTAGTATTGCGGCACCATGTTTTTGAAATGGTTTTTTTACAATTCGGACAAGAAGCTATAATTACAACTAAAGAGTGGATTAATATCAATCAACAACTAAGAAGAGCATGGGGAAAAGGGATTTTTTGATGGAATGCAGAAATAGTAGAGTGCATCCTGATTCTTTTATATTTGAATAGGAAACATGTCATGTTTCGAAACGTCATATGATTCATACGTTTTAATTACGTTTTTTATACACTAAAAATACAATAATAAAAAAACCATTTTGTCTGGAGTTGGTCGATTTGACTATTGTCTACATACATGTGCATATATGTTGGTGCACTGTTGGTTATCGTGTGTGTATATAGTGTATATATGTTTTGTTAAGTTATTAATACAGTATGTATATATTTGTATATAGTGTAAATAAAGTAAGGGATGATAATCTGACTAGCGACCTCCACGTGATGCAACCTGGGACGAATATAAGCAGTAAACAAAAAGAAGTATTTTTCTATCTACTTATAATCGATGGACACTATGACTGGGGAATTCACGATAACATTTTTTTTAGTCGAATAATGCCGTTGCGTCTGAATTTTATCACACCATTGTACACAACTTACTGCGTCATAAGCTAAAAATTAAGATAGCCCCTAATTCTTATTGTTGCGTACATGTGAGGGGCCAAAAAGTAGTTTTTATTTTTTTAAACTATGAAGTAATGCTTTGATCATTTCCGCAAAAATATATATTAGTGCCTTGAATGTGAGCATGATATATAGAAGAAAAATTGTTGGTCTTCCAGAAGTACTTCCTTTTAAAAAAATTATTTAACAATTTTAATAATTTTTTATTCTTTTATAATCAACAGAATTGGTTATTTAATTTTTTTCGGAACTCCCTCAAAACCCTCTATAACATATATTTTGACCATCATGATCGGTAAAGCCGCGCTACGGCCTTTATTTAATTCCTTTCTGGGGGACTTTGAGAAATATTTGCAATCTGCAATTTGGATTAAGAGGTAAATACGCCCCTCGAGTTGTGTGCAGCCCCCAATGACAGTAACGAGGTTGGTTCACGTAAAGGGTAAAAACGAGAACCTGTTTAACTAATGGACACTCCACACGAGTTTTTTCCACCCTGAATTGGTAACAGGTCATCAAATAATGTCAGGGTCTCCCAATTAACATAGTTTTTGCTTGACCTCACCCAGTTTTCACTTTCGAAGTTTGAATCTTATTATTTTGATGTCCTAATAAGGGGTTGGTCCATAAACTACGTTAACCATTTGAGAAGAGGAGGGGGGGGGGTGTCTTGGAAAAAACTTCACTTGGTAACAGGGGTGAGGGGTGAAGCGATCAGTAGAAGTAACTTTACGAACTGGATTAATAGAATACAATAACAAAATTCAATTAATTTTTTTTTTAATTCTACAGTTACATTTTTGATTCGGAATTTATCTCGTTTGGTTGAAAATTCAAGATTAATTTGTTTGGTATAAAATGTCCCTATTCTAGTTTGAGATAATTATTCTTCTTGGCTAAAAAAATAATTTTTGGGTTGAATCTTGAACTCTTTTGTTGAAAATTAATTTTTTCTTTTGAAGATTTAGCATGTTTGTAGCAAATTCATCGCTTTAGTTAAAAATTCTACTAGTTTGCTTAGAATCCTTTTTTTCTTGGTTAAAAATTAATTTTTGTGCTATTCCTTTTATGATTAAACTGATATTTTTTAGTCGAAAATTAATTTAATGTGTTCAAAATTCGTCCTTTTTATAAAAAATTACTCTTCTTATTTAAAAATTCCTTGTTTTTAGTTGAAATATCCAAGAGTTGTTTTAAAGTTAAACTAATTTTTTAAAAATCGATTTAGGTTTGTTGAAGATTCATGATTTTAGTTAAATAGTCATATTTTTTGCGCGAAAATTTAAATATTTTATAGAAAGTTGGTCTTTTTGGCTTCGCGATTAAACAATTGGGTAGAAAATCAAATATTAGGTTAAGAATAAATTTTGTTGATAAAAATGCATACTTTTGGTAAAAAAAAACCTCGCTATTTGGTTTAACATTAAACTAATCTTTTTTCGCTGAAAATTTAACTATTTTTCAGAAAATTAACTTTTTTGTTAAAAAATCCTATTTTCTGGTTAAAATCTCAACTGTTTTGTAGACAATTTCTTCTTTTGGCTTTAAAATTGAAAATTTTTGTAAAACATTGATTTGTAAAAATAAATTTGGTTTGTTTAAGATTCACTTGCTGAGAATTTAACTGTTCGATTTTTAGAAACTGTTTTAACTGTTTTTTAACTTTTCTGTGGAAAATTGGTTTCTTTGGTTATGAATTAATTTTTTTCACGAATTAAAATAAACTATTAAATTTCTCAACTATTCAATTTTTTGGAAAATTAGTATTTGTAATTAAAAATTGATTTTTTCAAGTTAAAACTCGTTTTTCTTTTGTTTTTGAAATTCATGTTCTTGATCGAAAATTCATCTTTTTTGGTTGAAAAATCAATTAATAAATTTAAAGTTGGCTTAAAAATAAACTTGTTTGTTAAAATTTATATACTTTAAGTTAAAGATTCAACTAATTTGTTAGGAAATAAACTATGTTTATAATAATCTAAGCATGGGGTAGAAAATCAACTTATTTTTTAATCATATTTTCGATTTAAAAAATTCAACTCTTTTGCAAATAATTCGTTCTATTCGCTATAAAATTCAACAATATTATTGAAAATTGATTTATTTTGTTTTAAAATCCATTTTTTGGTAATAAACTATTCTTGTTTGACATTTTCTTTTTAATTAAAAAATAGATTTGTTGTTTTTTTAAAAATCGACAATTTCATTTTTATAAAATTTATCTTCATCTTTGAAGAAGAAAATTTAACAGTTATGTGAACAATTTGATTCTTTGGTTGAGGATTAACTTTTTTAACTAATTAAGCTAAACTATAAAATTGATCAAATATTCTATTTCTGGTTGAAAATTAACACTTTTAATAAAAAATTTATCTTTTTAAATTGAAAATTCATATTCTCTAAACGAAAATTCAACTTTTCTATAGAAAACTCTATTCCATGGTTCTTTTTTTTCAAAAAGTTAGTACTTTTGGCATGAAACTTCATTAATTTGGTAGAAAATTAACTTTCTTGTTAAAAATTTATATTTTTGGCAAAAAATTCAACTATTTTATTCAAAATTAAATTACTTTCATGATAATTTAAGTATGTGATAAAAAATTAACTTTTCCCCTTAAAAACCATATTCTCACTGTTTTGTAGATACTTTGTCTACTTGGTTTCAAAATTTAACAATATTAATTAAAGTTGATTTCTTTTGTTACAAATACGTCCTGTGAGTTAAAAATTTATCTTTCTTGTTTTTCACTGATATTTTTGGTTAAGTATTCAATTTTTTTTTAAATTTGTCTTTATTGTTTAAATTTAAATGGTTGAAAATTTTTTTTTCTTTAAAATTAATATTTGAACGAAAAATTTGACACTTTCATTTTTGTTTCAAAAACAGATTTGATTAGTTAAAAATCCATCTCTTTGGTATCTCATTCAATAATATTGTTAAAAATTCGTTTCATCTAAAAATATAACTATTTCTTTTTTAGACAATTATTTCTGGTATTATTACATTAATTTTATTTAAAATAATCACCTTATTACCTCTGTTTTCTTTTAAAATTTGGGATACCTTTCTTTTCCGCTGGAGGGCGGAGTTAAGACAAAGCTACAGTTTTCAGAAGGGGGGGTGTAGCCCAAAAATTGCAACGTAGTTTATGGACAGTCCCTAAGACCTTCATTGTTAAACTTTATTTGAATGAATTAATTTCTGATGATAGATATTGGCGATTATTGGATAAATAATTTTCTGGAGAAACGAGAAAAAAAAGCCTCTCCCCGGATTTAAAGCTGGGACGCCACTATTCACTAGAGGAGCGTTAACCAAATACGCCACCGGGGCTTACAAGAAATATTTTCTCTTTTCTGTAAATTTTATTCTGAACAAATACACCCAATCTGAATATAATTTAATAATTGATGTAATTCTTTCGACCGGGGCAAAAATTAAATTAATTTATGATGTCAGATATTGCCAATTATTAGTTAAATAATTTTCTGGAGAAACGAGAAGAAATCTGCCTCGCCCGGATTTGAAGCCTGGACGCCACTATTCACTAAAGAAGCGTTAACCAATTACGCCACCGGGGCTTACAAGAATTATTTTCTCTTTTCTCTAAATTTTATTCTGAACAAATACACCCAATCTGAATATAATTTAATAATTGATGTAATTCTAGAGACCAGGGCAAAAATTAAATTAATTTATGATGTCAGATATTGCCAATTATTAGTTAAATAATTGTCTGGAGAAACGTAAAGAAATCTGCCTCGCCCCGGATTTAAAGCTGTTACGCCACTACTCACGAAAGGAGCGTTAACCAATTACGCTACCGAGGCTTACAACAGATAGTTTCTTTTTTCTCCTAATTTTCATCTAAATAAATTCCCCGAATCTAAATATAATTTATTAATTTGTGTTATTCTTTCGACCAGGGCAATAATTACATTAATTTATGATGCCAGATATTGCCAATTACTGGTTAAATAATTTTCTGGAGAAACGAGAAGAAATCAGCCTCGCCCCGGATTTAAAGCTGAGACGCCACTATTCACTAAAGGAGCGTTCACCAATTACGCCACCGCAGCTCACTAGAAATAGTTTCCCGTTTCTCCTATTTCTAGAATAAATTCACCGAATCTGAATATAATTTAATAATTTTTGTTATTCTTTCGATCAGGGCAATAATTAAATTAATTTCTGATGTCAGATATTGCCAATTACTGGTTAAATAATTTTCTGGAGAAACGTAAAGATATCTGCCGCGACCGGATTTAAAGCTGGGACGCCACTATTCACTAGAAGAGCGTTAAACAATTACGCCCCCAAGGCTCACAACAGATAGTTTCTTTTTTCTCCTAATTTTCGTCTGAATAAATTCAACAATTCTCAATATAATTTATTAATTTGTGATATTCTTTCGATCAGGGCGATAACTACATTAATTTATGATGTCAGATATTGCCAATTACTGGTTAAATAATTTTCTGGAGAAACGAAAAAAAATAAGCCTCGCCCCGGATTTAAAGCTGTTACGTCACTATTCACTAGAGGAGTGTTAACTAATTACGCTACCGGAGCTTGCTAGAAATATTTTCTCCTATTTCTAGTCTGGATAAATTCACTGAATCTTAATATAATTTAATAATTTATGTTATTCTTTCGATAATGGAAATACTTTAATTAATTTATGATGTCAGATATTGCCGATTACTGGTTAAATAATTGTCTGAAGATACGTAAAGATATCTGCCGCGACCGGATTTAAAGCTGGGACGCCACTATTCACTAGAAGAGCGTTAACCAATTACGCTACCGGAGTTTACAACAAAAAGTTTCTCCTTTCTCCAAATTCTAGTCCAAATAAATTCACCCAATCTGAATATAATTTAATATTTGATGTAATTCTTTCAACCAGGGTCATAATTAAATTAATTTCTGATGTCGGACATTGCCGATTACTAGTCAAATAATTTTTCTGGAAAAACAAGAAAAAAACTGCCTGGTCCCGGATTGAAACCCGGAACGCCACTACTCACTGGCGGAGCGTTAACCAATTACGCCACCGGAGCTTATAATAAATAGTTTCTCCTTCCTCCAAATTCTAGTCTGAATATATTCACTTATTCTAAATATAATTTAATAATTTTTTTTATTCTTTCGATCAGGGCAATAATTAAATTAATTTATGATGTCAGATATTGCCAATTACTGGTTAAATAATTTTCTGGAGAAACGAAAAAAAATAAGCCTCGCCCCGGATTTAAAGCTGTTACGCCACTACTTACAAAAGGAGCGTTAACCAATTACGCTACCAGAGCTTACAACAAAAAGTTTCTCCTTTCTCCAAATTCTAGTCCAAATAAATTCACTCAATCTGAATATAATTTAATAATTGATGTAATTCTTTTGACCAGGGCAAAAATTATATTAATTTATAATGTCAGATATTGCCAATTATTGTTTAAATAATTGTATGGAGAAACGAGAAGAAATCTGCCTCGCCCCGGATTTAAAGCTGGGACGCACAGAAGTTGCAAAGGGGTGAAAAATAGAACTCACCATGCTCGTACTGACTCGGAGTAGCAACCGGTTTCCGGATTTAACATCTTGCGTTCACTATCCGACCTGAAAAAAATAAAAGTTTTAATTAGGGGCTTTCTTTTCAATAATATTTGCATTATTGGGGTCCTGCTTGCATTTAAATGATCGTGTGATGAATAATTCTTTAAACATTAAAACTAAACTTATAATTGTGTATTCTATTATTGAATTCTATTAATATATACTGTATTAATATTATACAATTAGGACATTCACTATTGTAAAAGAGTAACAAAAATTACTTTTGTTCGCTTAATTCACATAAAATCGTGGGGCTATTACTTTTATCTTAAATTTAAATCAAAATTATTTGTAGCAGCGTGATACTCAGTTGATTAAAATTATTCAGTTTCTGCACCAAAATTATTTTACAGTTACGGGCAAACAATCGAACTTAGACTCACGCCAATAGTGAAGATTTTTGACAGTTTTTTCTGAAAATAAAAATTTTTGAAAATAAAAAACTGACCTTCGTTGTACTAAGGGCGAATCCAGAAAATTTTTCAATCGGGGCCATTGCGAGTTTTCTTCAACCAATTTTTCTCACTGGGGGACTATTATTTAAAAGAATTTTTTTAAATAACTGTAATTGAGCGATGAATTCCACTTTATTTATATTTTTCAACTATACAACTAACATGCATAATTTTTGTTAAAAATTTTTTTTTTCATTTGAAAATTCAACTTCTTGATTAAAATTTAAACTATTTTATTGAAAATTCATTGTTTAAGAAGTTTTTTTGGTAAAAATTATTTTTTGTGGGTTGAAAATTAAACTTTTTTTTTAGAAATTTGGTCTTTTTGGTGTAAAAATTCACCTGTTTGGCCAGAAATTTAATTTTTGTTGTGGACATTTTTTTTATTTTCAATAAAAATTTTAATAATTAATTTTTGATGAAAAGTAATATTTTTAGACTAAAAATTAAACATAACTATTTCGTTTGAAATTTAGGCAAATTTTGAAAAATTCATATTTTGTGTATAAAAGCAAATCGTTTGGCTAAAAATGCAACTCTTAGGTTGAAAATTAATCTTTTTAGGTAGGTGGGCCACTATTTTAATAAAAATTCTTTTTTTTGTTAAATTATATTCTGTTTTATTAAAAATTAAATTTTTCTTATTTTCATATCAACTATTATATTTTTTATTGAAAATTCACTTTTTAAGTTTAGGAGTTAATCCCTTCCTGGGAAGGTCAACTTCTTTCTTAAAAATTCATTTTTTTGGTCAAAGAATCTTAACTTTAGTATAAAATTCATCTCTTCATTAAAATAATTAACAAAACTTTTGAACAATTTGTAGAAAAACTTTTGCTTATTTTAAAAGATATTTATATTTATTTATTGAATTAAAAATGTCCCTAAGAATCCTGAAAAATGTATACTGATGTTTAATTATAAAAAAAGAATTTTTAAAGAATTTTTAGAAAAATTTTAACACACTTTAAAAGATCTTCGACATTTAAAAAAAATTGTTGGAAATTTTAGGAATCATGCAAGTCAGTTTAAAAGATATAAGAAAATTTTTAAAGTTTTAAAGAGATTATAATATATTTTAAAACTTAGAAAATTTCCGAATATTTATAATTTATTTTTAAATTTCTTTTAAACTTTTATAAGTCCTAAATATATTTCTAACTGACTCGATTTTTCCGTAAAAATTTGTAAAAAACTTTTAAAATAAAAAATGTATGCTTTTTCAATCTTCAAAAATGTGAAAAATGTTTATTATCTTTTTTAAAATGATATATTTCGTTTAAATTTATCTGTTTTTGATTTAGATTAGAGAACTGTTTTGGTTTGAAATATGAACTATTACATTTTTCGTTGAAAATTCATATGTTTGGTTAAAAATTTAACTGCTTATTTAAAAATTAAATTAATTTAAAAAGTAATTTGTTGGTTGAAAATTTAAAGTTTTAGTTTACCAGTCATCTCTTTAGTAAAAAGTGAAACTATTTTATTGAAATTCATTTATTTTGTTAAAAATTTCGTCTTTATATTGCAAATTAAATTATTTGGATAAAGGTTAAACTGATTTCTTAAAAATTAATTGTTTTGTTTGAAGAATTATAAGTTTAGTTAAAAATTCATTCAGACAAGTTTAAACATTTTTCAAAGATTTCTAAAATTCTCGAAGATTTGAAGGCAATTCCTTAATTTTCAAATATATTTTTAAAAAATTTGAAATTTTTAAAAACATTTTCCCTAAATTTTTTCAGGGAAAATTCGAATAATTAAAAAAATTAGATATCAATTTAAATGAAATCTTCCTCTTTTTAGAAAAAACAATATTTGTTGTTACAAATTCAATTATTTTGTTAAAAATTCATCTCTTGTTGTAGGAATGTATTTTTTTTTAAATTAAAAATACAATTGTTTGGATATTTTTTTATGGAGGGATCAACTATCTTTTTGAGAAATTTTCTTTTTCAATTCAATTCAACTGTTTTCGATTAAAAATTCAAAAACAAAATTTGTTGAAAATATTGACAGTTAACTTTTTGAGAATTCATATTTTTTTATGAAATTTTGACTATTCTGTTAAAAATTGAATTCATTTTATTAAAAATTAGTTTTTGGTAGAATTTAATTAAAAAGTATTTGAAAATAAGTAATTAAAAATTGTAATTGAAATTTCATCTTTTTGGTTAAAAATTTATATTCGTGAGTCGAGGATTCAACTATTTTGTTGAAAATTTGTCTTTTTGGACTGAACTCAACTCTTTCGGATTTAAAGAACACATATTTTTAAATAAAATATCAAAGCTCTTCCATTTTTTACAAAATTAAATATTTTTTTGTTGAAAAATGAACTATTCAGTAAAAAAATTACATTTTTTAGCAAATTGAGACATCAGTTCTGCAAATTGCGAAATCTTGCAATCTGTTCAATTTTCTTCAAGAATCTGGGAAAAATGATATTTTATATAACCTTTGTAACAAATGAACCTAAAAAATAAGTAGTTATTTGACATTTTAATTTTCTATTAAAAATTACTTTTCCCCTCAAATAAATAAAAATTTTAAATTTATTAACTTCTCATGTGACAAAGTCTCTAAATTGTGATAAATTACGATCGTTTTAGTTATTTGTTATAATTAGAAAAAAATGAGGATTAATTGATTTTAACTGCACGAGATTGACAGACAGGTCGTTATTTTCGTTCCGACGTAGTTACGATTTCATAAATAAAAAGCGATAGCACTGTCATGCGTTAATAATATCGTTTGAAGAGAGACGATAAGGGATGATCGTTCCGCTCGTATGACATACAATTCACTCACCGATACGGTTACGATCACGTTTTCACTAATACCACCCCACAATGTGATTTATGTTATTCGTACAAATTGTACCCCCCCCTCCTCACATATATATATATATATATATATATCAATTCAATTTGTGTTGTTGGTATTAATTTGAATTCCACGAAATCGGATAATCACTCAATGGGATGCGTATCGTTAATTTAAAAACATAGGTCTCGTTTCCATTTTAAAATTTGAAATATTTCAAAAATTATCATTTTTATGTTTGTTTTAAATGTTATGGTAAATAAATCAATTGACCCTGTATCGTTGCAGGTATTTTTTAATATGAAGCGTCCACATTAAAGTGGTTCATGTTCGAATCCAGAAATAATAAATCCGTTTTTTCTTTTTTTTAATTATATTTAGGGGTGGCACATGCCCCTTAAAGTTTATGACTCATGTCCCAGAATTATTCATTAGCTATAGAATATCATAATTTTTAAATATGAACCCCATAAGTCTGTTATATTATATATTTTTAATGAAAATTGTTTTTAATACCTAAAATACTATTTTAGACTGATCATCAGATCTTCACGTAAATTTTTTAAACAATTTATTATTGTTTTTAGCAATTTTCTCTTAGAAAATAGATAGAAAGTCGCGCTTTTTCAACAATTTTTCACTTGCTGTTAAATTTTCAATTAGAATAATGTAATTGTTAATCAATGCTAACAAACAAAATTATTTAAACAATGTATTGTTATTGTTCATAATACTCTCTTTGAATAATGCTAAAAACTGCGGTGTTTTCTGAAAATTTTATTTTTTGCACTTTTTACTTGAAGTGAATTAATATTTGATTCAATTTGGCTAAAATAATTATTTAAACAAATTATTATTGGTCAGCTATCTTCTACTATATGAACACTACATATTTGCAGTTATTTTCTGAAATTTTCAACTTTTAATCTGCTTTTCAATTATAGCGAGATGGTAATTATATAAGGTTAATATAAATAATGGTTTAAACAATTCATTATTATTTTTAACAACACTCTCTTTGCTTGGTAGTAGAAAGTTTTTTTTTTTAATTTTAAACATTTGTCTATATTTCACCGAAAGGGACCTAATCATTAATTAAATTTAAAAACAATAATTGTTGAATCAAATTATTATTGTTGTATAGCTTACTATCTTTATTAATATCAATGTCAGATAGTTGTAATTTTTTCTCAAATTATTAACTTTTTATTCACTTTTCACTTATATGCGATTTTATTTATTAACAAATAATAAATAAATATTACACAGAACCGTATTTTAAAAAATCTTTCTTTTTTGTTAATATATTTTGCTGCAATGAAATATATATATTTAAAATATTATTTAAATTTTTATGCGGATCATAATAAATATAAATATATCTTGACGTACTTATTGAGAGCATTTTTCTTTGAATTAATATTAATATTCGTATTTATTATTTTTTCCTATATAAAGCAAGAGAAGCAGAAAATTTCAGAAAAAACGCAAATTTTTAGCACTTATATAAGAAAATATAATTATAAACAATAATAAATTGTTCAAGAAACTATTTTTGTTAACTTGTATTATTTGCAACTATTATAAAGTAAAATATATTTATGAACTAATAATAAGATATTTATAATTTCCTGAGACTTTAAAAAAATACTTAATTCAATTATTTTATTAATTAATTAAAAACTAATAAAATCCTTGGAGTCTTTGAAAATAATTTTTGGCCAATGCAATATTATTTATTTTAAATTATAAAGTAAAATATGCATAACTATTTTGTAAAATCTTCTAAGTGATTCAAGGCAGAAGTAAAAAAAGTTCTATTTGAACAATTTAAATCCATACTTTATAAAATTTACTCTAAAAAAACATGTATAAAATGAGCCCAAAATAAAGCCAATTTGTCTATATTTTCTTTAATTTTTAATACCTTCCGTAATAATCAATAATTTTAAATGTTTTTGGGCTAATTAAAAAGATATTTCGCTAGTTTTTAAATATTTCCCTTTTTTTATTTGGCTTCGGATAAGATGATTTCAACTTGATACTGTAAAGTATATATATGTATACTTTTTTCAAAGTAGAGAAAAACCTGAATCATGCTTTAATTAATAATTTGTTTAACATACTAACTAAACTAACTCATTAGAGAATAAATACAGAGGGTATTCATTATCTAAAAAATTATAGGCTACAAGATTGCTCTTGTGCGATTATTCTGAGAATTATTTATTTAATTCGTTAAAACTGATTTTACAAGTTACATAATTTTTTACGTCTCAGGGCCAATAAAATTTTTCTGCCAAGAAATATATAATTGTAATCCATTTACCATTTACTAAGAAAATTACTTGAGTTTCTCTAAATAAAATATAGGATTAAAAACACACGTGTCTAAACAAAGTCTTGCCTTATTCTTTCAGATTTTTTCACTTGAAATCACTTTAAATCGCTTGAAATAGATAATGAGGATCTTATGTAATCTTCGAAATCATATCAAATTCGATACAATTTCTTAGAGGTTACTCTCTGAATTTTTTATATTCGAAAAAAAAATTTCGAAACATCCTATGCAATTGAAAAAAGAAAAACCTTAATAACCATAATACATAACCGTTAAATTTTTTTATTTTTTTATTTTGATCCAATTTCGGGTTACAAAAATGACAATATTTTAGTTGAAGTTTTTTTTATTGAATTACTGATACACAGTCTGCAGTGAATCGTAATTTGTAATAACTTCCGTAAAAAGATGTGGGAAGATTGGATGATCTGCACCCACTTGACATTCCCTTATTTCATCCGCGGTCATATTATCGACTGCGCGGCTTATCATATTTAATTTTATTCTCCGCAAATTTATACCTCTCTTATATATTCCACGAAGATACCCAGTGTACTCAAGTATTGCAAAAATGTCACCTTTTGATGTTGATAACACAATATGTCCTCGGGTTGGCACGGGCACATATTTACCATGTGCTACTAGTAATTGAATTCGGCTGTCGACATGAAAAACGTATCTTCGAAATTCAAATCGCCGGTTCTGATTTGATTGGGGAATAAGCCGAATATATCCAAGTAGTTCTATTGCATATCCAAGTACAAGATCAGTAGGTGGCCTGCCAGGAGGAGACCTTTCAGGAGGAGACCTGCCAAGAGGAAACCTGCCAGGAGGAGATCTTGACCGGACACGACGAAAATCATCTTCAGAGGAAGTCAGCTCAGGTGAATGCTGTCTGACAGAAGAAGAAAAACCAGGATTACGTTCACCATTATGATTCCATGCAGTCTGTAGTGAATCGTAATTTGCAAAATCTTCAATGAAAGTTTCTGGGAAAATTGGCTTATTTTTTCCTACTGGACAATCCCTTTTTTCATCTGGGGTCAAATTGTAAACTGCGCCGCTCATCATATTTATTTTTACTCTGGAATGATGTGCACTTGTCGCGTATATTCCATGAAGAACCCCGCTATGCTCGAATATTGCAAAAATTTCACCAGTGGATGTTGATAATACAATATGCTCCCGAGATGGAATGGGACTGTACTTCCCTCTCCCGTCTCCTCGCCATCTAACAGGTTTATCTTCAGGAAAAAAGTATCTTCGAAATTCGAATTTCCGGTTCTGATTTGTACGGGGTTTAAGCCGAAGATATCCTAGTTCTCGAAGAGAATATACAGGTACTTCAAGAGGAGGCCCAGCAGCAAGTGACCTGGACCAGGCACGAGAATCATTCTCCTCAGGAGAATATCTAGTTGACTGCGAACTTAATTCTGCGGGAAGAAATAGGGGCATAAAATACTTTCAAATCATTAGGAAATAATTCTGTTTACATATATGTAATAAGTATGTCTATGCCATCAAAAATTATCACATCATAGATACATAATGACTATTTCGTATCAGCTAACAGATATGTAATAGGCATTATATATCTATGAGGTAGTAATCTTTTACCTCATATATACATATATATTGTCTTAGTATATGCTTATGAGATAAAAATGGGGATTTTAGATTCACTCCAAAGACATATAAAACACGGTCGTATTCTTGCATAAGTAATATAAAATATAATAAAATTTATATATATTGCTATATTCACCAATAGAATTAAGGACGACTGTCAAAGTGAAAACGAAAGTATAGACAATCCTCATTTTCTCCAAGTGGAAGAAAAACTGATTAATGCTTCATAGAATAATTTTGCTAAAAGAGTAACTAATGACTATTCCAAATCTACATGAGAGTAAAAACACACGCACATATATATTTATATATAATCTTATCTCACATATATGTGAGATAACGACATTATAGGCGTTTAGATTGTCCTGATATACTTCTGACATTTTACATTTTTCTTATCATCTTCAGAATTATACAATGAAGTACAGTTTTTAAAGCATAAAAAGGAAGGACTATTTCATAGCCAAACAATTTTGACGAACGGTTCTACAAATTTTATAATTTCTTGAAACAATTTTTTGATAACATGAATAGTTTTTGTTTTATTTGTGACAAATGTTATTGAAAATTTCATTATCCACTCAAACTATGCATGAAAAAAAGATATAATATACTACCTGGGAAAATTACTGATATAAAGAACAAACAACCGAATGATGAAATACGAATGCTTTATATTACATTGTCCAACAAACCAAAACAAAAAATCAATAAACATTCTAACCGAAAACGAAGAAAAAATGAGAGTGTCCAAGGTTTTTCAACCTTGTATTTTAAGAAAGTATACATGTAATAAGTGTGCGCGAAGGATAATGACCTATGCATCACGTAAGATTTAGAAATATGCATACCAGTTAGTTTACGTTTGAAATATGTTTTGAGCTGATGTGATAATTTTTTTGTTTTAGCAAGTCACAGTAAAATGTTAAGTCAAAAGTGATTGGCCCAAAATAGATATACAAATTTTTAATTAACAAAATGTTAATTAAAAACAATCTTTTCCTAAATTTTGCACTCAAATTTTCTTTAGACTTTTTTTTAACCGTGTTTAAGAGGAAAATTGTAGCTTTTTAAAAGACATGTAATTATTCTCGCTACTATCTGTCGATGAAACTTGATATTTTGGTTTAATTTTTCGAAAATCTATGAATAAAATCGAAATTTCACATTTTGAACGAGATGACGCAAAATATGGGAAAAAATTTGAGAAAGTATTTATATCTTTTGAAATGTCCTATAAAGTGTTGACAAATTATTTTTGGATAGTCTTGAAATTTCAGTTTTATTTATCGTCATTTTTTGATATAAGCATATTTTTTATTTTGATCGTAAAAAAATAAGAAAAAAAATACAATTTTTGAGAAATGACTTAGAAACAAAAGAAATGACTGGACCAAAGATGTTCAACCAAAAAAAAATGTAGAAAATTTTCAAAGGGATGCTTTAATTTTTATTCAAATGCTGAAATTTTTTACCTAAAATATTTATTACGAAAAATTAAATTTTGATCAAAACATGAATTCTCGACCAAAAACACGAAATTTCAACCCAGAAAATTAATTTCCAACAAAATTTTGTTTAACAAAATACATACATTTTTCAATAAATTTCAACCCAAAATATCAATTTTTAACTAAAAATATGGATCTCAAACCGAAACAATACATTTTTAACAAAAAAAAGCTCATCTTCATATTTTCAAAATGTTTGATATTTATGATATGGATCAAATTTTTGATTCATAAATATTAATTTGCTACCAAAATATACAAGATTAATTTTATACCCAAACATACAAATGTTTAACGAAATATATAAGTTTACTACAATTTTTTAAATTTTTAGGCCAAAAAAAGGGTTTTCTACAAAAACAATTGCACTTTCAACGCATTATTAAAAATTTTAAGCAAAAAAGGTTATTTACGACGGGTAAGTTGAAATTTTAATTAAATGTTGAATTTTTGAAAAAACAAAAATCAATTTTTTACAAATTATATCAATTATAAACAAAGTAATTAATTTAAGAAAAAAAATTATAATTCAAACAAAAAATATCAATATTGAACAAAACAGTTGAACCTTCAACCAAAAACAATTTTTTCACTCTGTAGTCGCATTTTAAATTATTTGTATGAATCCTTAACAGAGAAGATTAGAATTTCAGCAAAAATTAATTTTTAATTTAAAACAGCAATTTTAAAACAAAAAAAGGTATTTTAACATTTTTAATTTTAAAAAATAATCCTTAGCCAAGGAAAAGATTCTGAGTCTAAAAAAACAAATTCATAGCCAAAAAAGAAACGAATTCTTACCAAAATTGTTAAATCGTAATTTTTCAACCGAATAGTTAAATTTATAACAAACAAGTTTGAATTTCATTTAAAGAGACAACTTTCCAATCAAAAATATATTTGCTAAATTTTTATTTAAACAACTAATTATTTGAAAAAATAATATTGAGACGATTCAAGTTAACAAAAAACGACAAAATTTTAACAAAATAGTGAATCCCTAATTAAAATGATACATTTTCATTGGAGTAGAAAAAACCCAATTTTTAAATTCTGAAACAAAAAATATAAATTTTCAACAACCAAGTTAATTTATAACCGAATAAAGAAGGATATCAATATATTTACTAATAATGAATATTAATATTTATTATCAAGTTGTTCACTACTGGAAACAAATATTAGGAAAAGAAAAACAATTTTAATAATATTCAAATTGGAAACGTTTCAAACTTGAAGCCAAGGAGTTATTTTTATTTAAATAATGATATTTAAATTGTCATTTGCGAAGAGAAATATAAGCATTTAAAATCATGTATCAAGTTATTCAAAATATACAAAAAAACTATTTCAAATAGAAAAATTTATTTTCTAAATATATTTGCTATAAACCAGAATTTTAAACTTCAGTAACCTTTTAATCTGAGATAAGAATATTTCGCGATAATAATCGAATAATTTTTTATTATCGCGTTAAAAATTTCAAAAAATGGTTTTATAGTATTTTTTCGTGCCGTGTTTATGAATATAATAAATTCATGCTATTACTTTCAATAAAAAATAAATTAATCTGGGTTCCCACCAATTCCCACAAAAAAATAAAACAATCAGTTCTTATCTTAATTACATGTCATTAAGATAAAAAATTGTTTTTTTGATTTTTTTTTAGTTGCCGGTGTTTTCCGAAACAGGGCAGTATATCAGTCATTCGCTACACGAAAGGATGGAATTAACAGGCAGCTAATTGCCCTCAGAAATAAGGAGGGAAAAAACTATTGGAAAGCAAATTGAAAGGTGACAGGGCGTAATTCATTGCGGTAAAGCAAACCGAATGTTGCGTGTCTGGGTCTGGGTGTTATGACAGTAGCAGTATCGACCTCGATTACTAGCGACATTAGTGCTTTGGTGGGGGTCGTGAGAACCCCATCTGTCCTCGTATGCAGGGTGAAGAGGGTGAAGAGGGTGTCGAGCTTGCAGAGGGTGGAAATCACTGTCCGCAGACATTACGCATTCATGCGTGCCGGTTGCGTGAGCCGCTCTGTTATGTGTGGGAATGCCTTTATGCTCGATGTTAATTCGAGGGGTGGCAACGAGAATGTGATTTTTGGCCAGCACACACCAACAATCCAACATACGTGCCAATACGACGGGGGTGAATTTTCAATTACCACTCGCACAAAACCAATGAATACCCGCTCTGATTTCATCCAAAAAAAATTCCCACACATACACCCTGCCTGATGCATTATGACCACCAATTTCCCTATCAAAAATTTCCGGGGACTAGCTGAAGGTTATGCAAATGCGTGTTTTCGGTTTGACTAATTGCCAGCATAGTTCAACTATATGTAATTATAAATGATATGAAGAAAGAACAACCACTGAAGATTATTTGAAACTTTTGTTGCTAAATCATATTGTTGTGGGCTCTTTTTTGTTCAAATGTTTGCAAGTAGTTTTAAACAAAACCATCGCTGATGTATTTCCATTTAAAAAGTACGGTGTTTCCACTTCCTTATAATCCAGATAGCATAGTCACAAGTTTCTTTTCTCTTCGTTATTCATGGTTGATGTTATAATTTTATGAGTAGTAGATACATATATAAATGTATGTGTTTGGTTTATGAGACAATGCTTTTTTTAAAGGCCTATACTGTTTTTTTGATATGCAATATTAAAATTTAATAACTACGAACATGTATCTATTTGATATCTAGTCCTTATCAGAGCATCTTAAAATTATTACATGACAAAAGAAACCCGCTAAAGCTTATATGAAACTTGTTGCTAAATCACAGATCACAGGGTTATAGATACTTTTGTTTATTTTTACAAAAAATTTGGTTAAGAGTTATTTAGCAATTAAAAAAGAAACTATTGTTAATGTATTACCACATTAAAAATAGATGTTTTCACTGCTTTGTAACCCAGACGGCATATTCACACGTTCCTCGTCTTCTGTTGTTCATAGTTGATCTTATAATTTTATAGGCAGGATATTCGAATGTTTTTGGCATACAAGATAATAAACATGGTTAAGGCCTATACTGTTTTTTTATTTTTAACAATAAATTTTATTAATTACCAACATGTTTTGATTTGATATATAGTAAAGTCCTCATTACAGCATTTTAAAATTATATGCCGAAAGAAAACTGCTTCAATTTATTCGAAACTTCCTAATAAATCATATTTTTGTAAATACTTTCTAGTTTAAATGTTCAAAAATAATTAAATTGAGACTATTTTTTATGTATTTTCATAGAAAAAGTGGAATGTTTCCACTTCTTTATAACCCAGATAGCATAGTCGTATGTTCCTCATCTCTTCGTTGTTCATAGTTAATGTTAAAATTTTAAGGTCAAGAGTATAGATAGATGAATGCGTGTCTTTGTTATATAAAACAATAAATTTGGTTCAGATCTGTACCAATTTTTTAATATTTAAAATATTATTTTATTAATCACCAACATCCTTAGATTTGATATCAAGTCCTTATCACAACATTTTAAAGTTAAATGGAAAAACAAAACCGTTAAATATTAGATGAAACTTGTTGCTAAATCATCAAATATAGTGTTCTGGACACATTTGGTTAATGTTAAGAAGCAATTTAGTTAAAAACAATGTTTTAATTAAAAAATAAACCAGTGCTGATCTATTAGCATATAAAAAGTGAGATATTTACACTGCTTTGTATTCCAGCAAGCACATAGTTGCATGTTCCTTTTCTCTTTGTCGTTTATAGCTGATGTTAAGTTTTCAGGTACAATAGACGCAAAAATAAACGTATGTTTTTGGTATAGAAGATAGTATTTTTTAGTGAAGCCAGTATCAGTTGTTTGATGTTCAATATTAAATTTCAATAATTACCCAGATGTTTCGATTTGATGTCAACTCCTTATCAAGACATATTACATTTTTTTTAGCAAAATAAAACCGCTGAAGATTATTTTCAACTTGTTGCTGAATCATATTTTTGTAAATATACTTTTTTTAATGTTAAAAAAGAATGAAGTTGAAATTATTGTTGATGTATGTATTTTCATATGAAAAGTAGAATGTTTACAATTCTTTTTAATCCGCAGATAGCGTATTGAAAATGCGTTGTTTCCATATCTATGAAATATTATATTAAACAAATTATTTCTCAATAAGCAATAATCCAGACAGGATACATAGCTAAACATGTGTTTCGTTATATAGGTCGATAAATTTTTTTAAGCTTATATCATTTTCTTTTAAGTTAAAATTTGCCTAATTATCAATATTCTTTGACTTGATAAGTCCCTATAGCAAAGAATTTTTTAATACATATGGCAAAAGAAAACCGCTTAAGATTATTTGAAGCACGTTCTTAAATTATATTGTTGTAGACAATTTTTAGTTTAAATATTAAAAACAAATTTAGTTGAAACCATTGTTCATATATTTCTATATAAAAAGTGAGATGTTTCAGCTTCTTTATATAATCTCGAGAGAGCATTCGCATGTTTGTCTTCTCTTCGTTGTTCATAATGGATGTTATAATTTTAAGATCAAGAGATAAATAAATATATTTTTTTAATACATAAGATAATCAATTTTGTTGATGCTTATACATGTTTTTAATGTTCAAATTTAAATTTTAGTAATGGCAAACATGTTTCGCCTGATATAAAATCCTATAAGTAAAGACTTTATAATGTTATATAAAGAAAGAAAACCGCTAAAGATTATCTGGAACTTGTTGCTAATTTATATTGTTGTAGAAACTTTTTTTGTCGTTAAAAAAAATTATTCGAAATCGTTGGAATTGGAAAAGAAACAATATTGATTTATTTTACCACAGAAAGTGAATGCTTCCACTTCTCTATAATCCAGAAAATATTTTTGCCATATTTATCTTCTATTTGTTTTAAGAGCCTTCGACGTTAATTTTTGATTTCATAATTTTAAGTCCAGTAGATAGATAAATGTATGTTTTCGATGTTTTTATGTGTTTGGTGTTTTTGGACCGAGAGGAACCTTTGACTGTACCATCAATTTTGACCTTAAGGTCAATTTTCAAGGTCAAGTGGAGGTGAAACCCTTTTTAAAAATGAGAACACAGGTCCATTTTGACGTGACATTTCCCGCTCTTTTTAAGTCTGCAGTCAAAATTAGGGATTCTTATTTAAGAAAAGGGTCAAACCTCCATTTGACCTTGCAAATTGACCTCATGGTCAAAATTGATGGTACAGTCGAATGTCCCCCTCAGTCCTGGTCAACCTTTGTTGAAACTATTTCTTCTCAGATTAAGCATTTCAGAAGATACTTTAGATTATAGATTAAAATGGGTCACCGTGAATATAAAAATATCGTGTCACGATGTTTGTCCCAAGTAAACTCCTAAACTACCTAACCGATCTACATGAAATTTTTTATACTGTGTGTAATTTGGTCCAACTTGAGGAATAGGATGCTTTTTATCTTCATTAAAGTAAATATGATACATGTATTTGACATTTATGTAATTATGAGATGTATTTTTAAATTCCACTACATGTCCAATACATGTTTAAAATTCCAATCCTTGTCCATGTTCATAGCAGATTTCGCTTACAAAATTAAATTTGATTTACTTAATTTTATAATATTCAATTTTGAAGATAAGAATCCGGTATAAGCCTCAACGAAATTTATTAATTAAAGTTTATTGTCTACATGCTAATTAACACCGGCTTTAAACTATTCAAATTAATCTTGATACTATTGCCCACATTGAGTATTTTTTTTATTTTATTTTTTTATTATGTAATATTTCATATCACATACGTCCATAAAATATAAAGTCTAGGAACTAAATCATTTTTGAAATCTGTTAACTTTGAAATTTGTTAATTCATGTGAAAATTATTTCAAATGCAATAGATATCGTATACTGATAATCCCTTGAGACTGTTTGATCCAATACAAATTTTTCTTTAATTAGAAATAAATTTCTTCATTTGCAAGTTATTTTTCTGAATTTTCCTGAATGAAGATGTACAACTATTCGTTTGTAAGTAAGTCAAGAAAAACAGGATCTTTTCAGGTTTTCTGAACTATTATTGAAGATTTTATTAAAAATTCTTTTTCTCTAGAGCCTAAATTTTGCGCAATTTATTTTTAGGTAATGTGAAAAATATTCAGTTACGCCTTATCGATCGAGAAATTGATGACCAAACTTGAATATGTAACAAAACAAGTTTCTTATAGTAAACTCAAGAAAAATAAAATTGAGCTTGATATCAATCTACTTCACTATTATTATTACATAAGTAATTTTTTTATAATAATAATAATAATAATAATAATAATAAACAATTATAATAAAATGAGATTAGAGCTTCTGCTAAATTGAAAATTTTAAGAAATTGAAAGAATTTGACTTACTCATGCAATAATAACAAGGAAGTAGGTTGATATCAAGCTCAATTTCATTGTTCTGGATTTCACGATAAGAAACATGTTTTGTTACATAATCAAGTTTAGTTATCAGTGTCTCATTCGATAAGGCGCAACTGAAATTTTTTTTCAAATTCAATACTCAAAGTTCTAATTTCACCTGCATGTTACGCTCCATTTCAGATAGGAATGTTCGATCGTCACTCAAACTCGCCATTAGTCGCGCTACACCTGTTGTTTGGAACTTGCTTGTACTGCAGTCAATTGATCGTGATATAACTTTAATTAGGCGAATTAGATAATTTTGCGATGCTAAAAGTCACGTCCAAAAATTCAATTACCACCGTAACTTCCTGAACCCACAAAAACCAAAGAAAAAAATATTTTCATTAAAGGTTAAGGTTCTTCATGGGCACAAGAAATTATAAGAATGTCGTTGTTTGCAGAAAAAAAGACATTTTACATTCATGATAAAACAATTCTCCACCACAAAGTGGGTCGTGATCAAAGCGGAAAAACGTTCAACATTTTTTTATACATTTAGTTTATGAACTTGAAAATTGGACAATTTTATAAGTCTAACGGTCCATATAAATAAAAACTAAATTGATACCATCTTTCTCTTTATATTATTCTGCGAAATTTAAAAAAAATCTAAATCTCCATTTGTTTTTAATGTGAGCAATTTAATTTTTAATTGTTATTTAAGTTCTAAAACCTTTTGGAAAAGGTATGCAATTGTACCGAAACTTCAAGCAATGAGAAGAAGGTTTTTATATAAAAAAAAAAAAACATCTGGGTCAAAAAATACTTTTTGTCCCGATAACAAATTCTCAAATTTGTAAGTTCATAAAAATTATCAGTCAAAGAAAGAATAATTTGAATCCATGAAATCATTACACAACACATTTAGTTTATGTTTTATAGAATCCCTTTTGGTAAATAAGGGAAAGTACGTTAATTTTCTAAAGATTTTTAAATTTGTAGACCCTGTTTCTTCTATTATAAGAATTACCTAGCACAATTTCAGAGAGAATCTCAAATTTTTTTAAAGAAATTTCGCAAGATTTTAAGAGATTTTAAGATTCAAGATGAGTTACGGGGTTTCAAAGGATTTCAAAGTATTTCATGTGATACCGAAGTATTTTCACGAATTTGAAAGAATCAGGAGATAAAAGTATTTTATAAGAATTCAGTAAAACTTCAGAGGATTTTAAAATATTTTTTATATTTTTAGCAGATGTTAAGAGATTTAAAAACGTTATGCTGATTTCACGGAATTTCAAAGGGTTTTAAAATATTTTAAAAGATTCCAAACATCATCCACGGGTTTTTGAGGATTTCATAAGATTTCGGGAAAATTTAATTACTTTTAGAAAATTTTAATGGATTTCAATATATTATTAGGATTCCAAGTGATTTTAAAAAATTACAAGAGTTTTTTTAGGGATTTCCAGGGATTCTAAATGATAAGAAGGGACTTTTATGGAATTTAAAAGATTTCAAACGATTTCATCGATTTTCACAGAATTGAAGAAAAAATCAATTTGCTTGAAGCAAAGAAATTTGGTTTGAATTAAAGAAACTTTTTCCTGCCTGAGAGCATATTTTTAATATTTAAGTGCGATGTTGTACTTCATTGTACTTGTAATAATTTACAAAAAAATTAATAATAATCTACAGTTTTTTTATCAAAAAATTTGGTTGAAAATTTCTGTATTTTATGGAAACCTCATCTCCTGTGATAGAATATTAATATTGTTGGTGACTAGTTTACCTTTTTGGT